>JADBJO010000428.1:350000-402500 GCA_016801955.1 Conus betulinus | reverse complement strand
TTAATCTCCTTTATGAACACTGTCTCATTCAGAGAGAGAGAGAGAGAGAGAGAGAGAGAGAGAGGAGAGAGAGAGAGAGAGAGATTATTCAAGCAGCGTGTACTGAACTTCATCGAATATCACTGTCATTGTCACGTCGCTCAGTTGAAAAATATATCCATCCGCACAAACACAGCTGCAGTAACTTAAATGCGACGATACCGGTAAGTTGTTCCTAAACTTAAAAGCTTACCCACAAACACGACCCCAGTGACACAGATAAGGGTAAGGTGCAGAGAATATCACAGGCACAAACGCAGATTTAGACAAACAAGAGACACGAAAACATATACTAGTCACAACAAGTTAAGGGCCCACAGATCGATTTCGACCACTGCAAGAAAATACGTGCATAAAAAAATGTTATGAACAATGGACCGGTAGACCAGATTACAAGTATAGCTTATCCATCTATTAAAGCACGTGCATCACGCTTTCACTCGCAGTCACTTTATGCATTGAGTGAAAAAGCCTTGTGAAACATAAGTGATATTCGTGATTTTTTGTGTCAACCTTCGGCTGCTTTAGCAGCGAAAGCAGTATTAGAGAACAAAAACTGCATGACGCACATGCAACGTTCAGCTTCATGTTAACACCTGTCAGCATTAGCTAGCCAGGGATAGGTATAAAAGTCACAAAAATTTGGGCTCCCACAAGCGTGTCTCCGAGAACAAGACTTTGCACCCTGGACCGCGGACGTACCCTGGCATGGCTGAGCGAAGGCCTGTCATCACGAGAAGTTGGAAGACGACTGGGAGTGAGCCACTCTGTAATCCAGAGGCTGCAGGAACGTTTCCATGCCATAGACACAACAGAAGTACACCCCCGTTCCGGACGTCCACGCAACACCAACAGACAGGACGATCGTTTCCTCCCGCTGTCCACGCTGCTGCGCAAATCGCGCTGTTACTGCCAGCACTCTAAGACATGAACTGAGGACAGCTGTCAACAGGAACGTCAGCACCATCCGCAACCGGCTACACGAGTTTGACCTCCACTCAAGACGTGCAGCCATCAGGATCCCCCTGACACCGCTCATCGTCAGGCCCATGTGACCTGGTGTCAGGAACATCAGCACTGGACCAGGCAGCAATGGTCCCAGGTCTTGTTCACCGACGAGTCCCGCTTCACTGTTGCCTTCAATGACGGCAGAAGACGGGTTCTGGCGCAGGCAAGGGGAGCGGTTTGTAGACTGCGCTGTTCGTGAGGTTGACCGCTATGGAGGAGGCTCAGTGATGGTGTGGGGTGGCTTCCATATCAACCATACCATTGTACGTCATCCAGGGTTCTATGGCCAGACTGCGCTACAGGAATGAGAATGTTCAGCATCTCATCCTGCCAGCTCTGCAAGCCATGGGACCGAGGGCAACCTTGCAGTACGGTAATGCTCCTCCTCATCAAGCACGAGTCGTCACTGACTTCGTGCATCAGCAGGGGATCGCAAGGATGGACTGGCCTGCTCGTTCACCTGATTGGGCACCAATTGAAGACATATGGGACGTTCTGGGACAAAGGGTGGTCAGCAATCACCGCCCTTCTGCGGATGTCAACCAGCAGGCCCAATTTCTGCAACAGGAGTAGTAGAACATCCCCCAGAACACTCCCAGGAATCTTGTGCATTCCATGCGCCGGTGCTGCCTTGAATGTCTGGCGGCTAACGGGGGTCACGCCTGATATTGGCTTTGTTGAAATGTGCTTACCTGATTCCTCACGTTTGAAAAGAGGGGTGTGTGGTGATTTGAAACTCGTACTGTTACTGTTTTAGAATTGATTTGATCGCAACCTCCATGAAATCGTTGGTTAATGATGAAATTTACAATTTCATACTTTAAATTGTCTTGTCTGTGCCTTTTCTGTGATTGGTGGTGCTGTTGTGAGATTGCCCTTAACTTGTTGTGACTAGTATGCACCTCGCATGGGTTTTACTGATTGCTGGTTATCTCGGTATCAGAGCCACTCTCGCTCGAATCCCATTCCCATTTTTGCAACCGACCTCACACTGTAGTCGTTCTGGTGGTAAGTGTTGGACAGAACCCCTCTTCCACTCTCCTAGGAATGGTTATCAGACAGGATGGAAAAAGGGGGACGGGGAGAGGGGGGGGGGGGGGGGGGGGGGGGGGATTTCCGAGATGCCCGGAAACATCCCCCTTCCCCTGGCTGGCAAAGATGACATTTTTTTGCAATATGATGAACCCCAGAGCCCGTTTGAAAGCCCCTCTCCTTTGCGAATTCTCGAAATACCCCCCCCCCCCCCCCCCCCCCCCCCCCATTCTCTCCTTCCCTCCTACCCTGTCTCTCCGGCAAAAATGTCTTGCTGAATTGTATGTATGATATTGATCGAAAACGAAAATTGATGTTGAATAGTCCGTCTGAAGAATACAACGGGCCCCCATCCACTGCTTTAAAAAAAAAAAAAAAAAAAAAAAAAAAAAAAAAACAACTGGGAGAGATAAGGACCCCCACCTAACCCCCTTTACCGCCCTTATGCCATTTTAGGAGAGAAGACACCCCCCCCCCACCCCCCACCCCTCCTATCCCCATCCATTTTGGAAAGCCTCTTCTCACGTGTAACTGATGCGGTCACGGTTATGCAGGTCTGCTCTAACACCTGAGGTGTGTGTGTGTGTGTGTGTGTGTGTGTGTGTGTGTGTGTGTGTGTGTGTGTACATATGTTACACCTGAATGTAAGTTACAAGTGAAGACAGCAATGATAACATTTGGATTACTGTACAGAAACAAAACAACAGAAAGATATATAGTTTTAAAGAGGTGACAGGCTGGAGAAGGTATAGGCGATTACCACCTCTTTCTGTGTATATATGTGGGCCTAGTGTGTTGGTGACTTGAAACTTAATTAAATGCTGTCTTATTTCCCTTCAACCATCTGTAGTTCTTGTGTGAATCGTTGTACATTAACTTGAATGTCAGTGTAACACCATTTCTGTACTTGAGTTGCTTGTATTTCCCCCGACTACAGTGTTCTGAAAGACAGCAGGACGGATGAACAACGGTCCCCTGCGAAAAACAGATACCTGGCGCTGATGGTTCACTACAAGTACGTGTTGGTAAGTGCTCGAATTTGTTGTTGAAAGGTCGTTGAACTCTCCTCTCTCTCTCTCTCTCTCTCTCTCTCTCTCTCTCTCTCTCTCTCTCTCTCTCTCTCTCTCTCTCTCTCTCAGTTCAAAAGTTCAGGATGTCATGGTAAAGATGCTTCAGTAGCGCGCGCGTGCATACACTGTGTGTGCGCGCGTGCAAGCATGTGTGCGGGCGTGCGCGCGCGCGCCTGTGTGTGTGTGTGTGTGTGTGTGTGTGTGTGTGTGTGTGTAGAGTTTGGGGATGGGGAATATATATGCGAGCGTGTGTGTTTGACATGACGGGGTATCCACAAACACTCAATCTTGTGTAGCCGCATGTATGCATTCCTGTGCCCGTAATTTTTTTCTAATTCTGGCAGAATTCTTAAATCTGCTCTTTTGTTTGTTGTTGTTGTTGTTGTTGTTGTTGTTGTTACATGATAGTGTTACCGTGACTTGTGTTATTTAAAACTATTGAAAGTCTGCAACTTTTTGAGGGAACTTCTGCGCTAAATAACTTTAAAAGTACATGCGCGACCGCTTCTTCTCGAACCTCAAAAAAGCTTATTACTTTGATCAAACTTTGAAGACCTCAGTCTACCCATATGATTACTTTAGGTTACTTCAGTCTGTATTCCTGCGTGGGTGTCTACATTTTAGTGAGCGTTTACTTTTTACTTTACTTTACTTTACTTTACTTTACTTTACACACACACACACACACACACACACACACACACACACACACACACACACACACACACACACACACACACACACACACTCACTCACTCACTCACTCACTCACTCACACACACACACACACACACACACACACACACACACACACACACACACACACACACACAACACAACACAACACAGAAGAGCCGCACGCACGCACGCGCGCGCGCGCGCGCGGTACACACATACACACACACATTTAGGTTACCTGCTGTTGTGTGGATTTTTTGGAAGATATTATGAACATCGTTATACATTTTGAACAACACACACACACACACACACACACACACACACACACACACACACACACACACACACACACACACAAGGGGTGGGGGAAGATTATTAGTTGGGGGGGGATGACAGGTTTTGGGGAGGGGGGTCTTGGGGGAAGGAGGGAGAGAGAGAGAGAGAGAGAGAGAGAGAGAGAGAGAGAGAGAGAGAGAGAGAGAGAAAGCATTAACAGAGACAGGCAGATGTCTAGACAGGGGAAAAAGGAAGGGGGGGGGGGGTCTCGTTCTCTGATGAGAAAACACATTCACACATACACGTGCGCGCGCATACACTCATACACACACACACACACACACACACACACACACACACACACACACACACACACACACACACACACACACACACACACACACACACACACACGTGCGCGCACTCCTGCTCGTGCGCGTGCACACACACACTACGTACTCACCGCGCACCGACCAATGAGATAAACACTAAAACCCCAAAACGTAAGTGCATGCCTTTACAAGAGATCCAGATGAAACCAAAAGAAGGGCGAGAAGGAAGGGTGTGTGTGTGTGTGGGGGGGGGGGGGGGGGGGGGGGGGGGGGGGGGCGGGGTTAATAAAGATCATCATCACCATCATCATGACTACATCAATAGCAATACCGACAGCAAAAGAAGAGAGAGAGAGAGAGAGAGAGAGAGAGAGAGAGAGAGAGAGAGAGAATGCTAATGGTTTATTTTGATTAAGCTCGTTTAACCCATACCCAAAAGAGGGGTGGAGGGTATTGGACCTTGCAATGAATATTTCGAAATGAACACAGTGAGAAAACAATAAGCCGACAAATAACACACAAAATATCATCATGATAAGGAAACGAAATCATGAGAGTATTTTTAACCGAATATCAGAATTATAACGATGGTGGTATCTTTACGAACACCGTATTTTGCGCCACAATCTTTACAGTCATGATATACCCAAAGAATGCTTCCCTTTTTCAACAGCACCTCCCGAGTCGGTGTTGGCCTGCCGCTCCTCCCTAATGCATGCAGAAGATTGTCCAGTCTTTTCGTCCTCTCTTCAAGACATGCCAGGAATTCCTGCCAGTATTTCGGGGCTGAGTGGTTTGCTGTGATACACACGGTACACAATCTTGATGGTACGTACCTTCGGAATCTGTCCTGCACATATCCACGTTTTCCTGAAAGCCTCTCACCCTTCCACACTGAAAGGTTTGTTCAAGTCTCGTTCGCCATGAAGGACTGTCGCTGCTTGTGCTTCTGCGTTACAAGTTGTGCCAGTCTGTTCACTGTCACGACAAGCGTCGCTAGGAAACGTATCTGATGGGGTGGGAGGATGGTTTCATATGAATATATCTCTGCACAAACAGCTTCATCGTTGCTTGCGTTGTCGGAAGTATAAAACGAACTGGGCTGGGTGGGCAAAAATAAACCAGAAGGGGGACGATATATGTGGAGGTTCACTTGCCTTTTCATGCTTATCCAATCTGTATGTTTCTCTCTCTTCATTTGTCTCGGTTCACTTGAGACGGGCGTTTCCGATGATACACAGTGCAATGATCTTGAACTGGAGCTTCAGGGGGTTGGCCAGTCGTCTTCAGTCTGAGAACGATGACGGTTTAATTGCCCCAGCTTTCAATGTTGAAAGAGGAGAGCGCCATTTCACGAAGTGCTGCGTTCAGCAACGGTTCTAAGGTAGACGGGAGTCCCTCCACAGGCATGTTGACGGAAACAAAAGCGAGAAAAGAAAGAAAGAAAAACAGACAGAGACAGACAGAGAGAGGGTGAGTGGGGAAGGACACTAGAGACAGAGACACTGAGATAGATAAACAAATAGACAGGCAGGCAGAGATACAAGCAAAAAGAGATAGGGAGAGAGATTAAAAGAGACAAACAGATAGACAAGCGAAAAGGCAGACAGACAAGCAAGAAGAGTGAGAGAGTGAGCGAGAGACTGAAAGAAAGTTGGGGTGGGGGGGGGGGGGGGGGGGGGAAGACAGACAGAGAGAAGGGGGAGGGAGGGAGGATGGGAGGGGATGTTTATTAAATGCTTATTTCTCATATCATAACTAACACATAAACCATGAGTGTTTTGGGGTGGGGGAGTTAATAAAAAACAGGGGGGGGGGGGGGGGGGGGGGGGGGGGGGGGGGGGATCATTCTGGCGTGGTTTGTTTTAACTCCCGGGGGGTTAAAATTGGCACATGCTAATTCTAACTCCCGGGGAGTTAAAAAGTGGAGGGGAGTTAAATGGATCGTTACACGGCCTTTACGGGGTTCGGGGATGTATTCAGGGAGAATGAGTCTGGGGCTGTGTTCAGCGAGAGTGACTCTGGGGCTGTGTTCAGGGAAATGGACTCTGGGGCTGTTTTCAGCTGGAGTAACTAACTTCCTGGGCTGTGTTCAGGGAGAGTGACTTTGGGGCTATGTTCAGGGAGATGATTTTGGGGCTGCGTTCAGGGAGAGTGACTTTCAGGGTTGTGCTCAGGGATAGTGACTCTGGGGCTGTATTCAGGGATGTGTGACGCTGTGGCTGTGTTCAAGGAGAGTGACTCTGAAGCTGATTCAGGGAGAGTGACTTTCGGGGCTGTGTTCAGGGAGAGTGACTCTGGGGCTGTGTTCAGGGAGAGTGACTTTCGGGGCTGTGTTCAGGGAGAGTGACTCTGGGGCTGTGTCCACGGGGAGTGAATTTTGGGGCTGTGTTCAGGGAAAGTGACTCTGGGGCTGTGCACAGGAAGAGTGCCTGTGAGGCTGTGCTCAGGAAGAGTAACTTTGGGGCTCTTTTCAGGAAGAGTGAATCTGAGACTGAGTTCAGGGAGATTGACTCTGGGGTCTGTGTTCAGGAAGAGTGACTTTTGGGGCTGTGTTCAGGGAGAGTGACTATAGGGCTGTGTTCAGAGAGAGTGACTGGGGTTGTGTTCAACGAGAGTGACTCGGGAGGAGAAGGGGGGGGGGGTGTCAGGAAGACCGATTTTTCGGGACTGTGTGCATGGAGAATGACTTTCGAGGCTGTGTTCAGGGAGAGTAACTTTGGGGGCTGTGTTCGGGGAGAGTGACTTTGGGGGTTGTGTTCAAGGAGAGTGACTCTAGGGCTGTATCAGGGAGAGCGACATTCGAGGCTGTGTACAGGGAATGTGAGTCCAGGGCAGTGTACAGGCAGAGTGAGTCTTGGCCTGTGCTCAAGGAGAGTAACTCTGTGGATGCGTTCAGGAAGAATGACTGTGGGAATGTGTTTAGAGAGAACGATTTTCGGGGTTGTGCTCAGGGAGAGTGACTTTCGGGGTTGTGTACAGGGAATGTGAGTCTGGGGCTGTGTTCAGGGGAGAGTGACGCTGGGGCTCTATTTAGAGAGAGTAACTTTCGGGGCTATGTTTAGGAAGAGTGACTCTGGGGTTGTGTTTTACGAGAGTGACTTTCGGGGTTGTGTTCAGGAAGAGTGATTCTAGGGCTGTATTTAGGGAGAGTGACTATGGGGCTGTTTTCAGGATGAGTGACTCTGGGGCTGTGCTCAGGGAGAGTAACTCTATGGTTGTGTTCAGGGAGAATGACTTTTCAGGGCTGTGTTCAGGGAGAGTGACTCTGGGGCTGTGTTCAGGGAGTGTGACGCTGGGGTTGTGTTCAGGGAGACTGACTCTGGGACTGTGTACAGGGAGAGTAACTTTGGGGGCTCTGTTCATGGAGAGTAACTTTGGGGCTGTTTTCAGGGAGAGTGACTCTGGGGCTGTGTTCAGGGAGAGTGACGTTCGGGCTGTGTTCAGGAAGTGACACCGGGGCTGTGTTCAGGGAGAGAGAGGCTCTGGGGCTGTGTTCAGGAGAGTGACTATGGGCCTGTGTTCAGAGAGAGTGACTCTGGGGCTGTGTTCATGGAGAGTGACTTTGGGGCTGTTTTCAGGAAGTGACTTTGGGGCTATGTTCAGGGAAAGCGACTTTCGGGGCTGTGTTCAGGAAGTGACACTGGGCTGTTTTCAGGAAGAGTGAGTCTGGGACTATGTTCAGGGAGAGTGACTTTCGATGCTATGTTCGTCAGGGAGAGTGACTTTTGTGGCTGTGCTCAGGGAGAGAGGCTCTGGGGCTGTGTTCAGGAAGAGTGACTATGGGGCTATATTCAGGGAGAGTGACTTTCGAGGCTGTGTTCAGGGAGAGTGACTTTTGGGGTTGTGTTCAGGGAGAGTACTCTGAGAGCTGTGTTTAGAAAGTGTGACTTTCGGGGCTGTGTTCAGGAAGAGAGGCTCCAGGACTGTGTATTCAGGGAGAGTGACTGTGGGCCTGTGTTCAGGGAGAGTGACTCTGGGGCTGTGTTCAGGGAGAGAGTCTCTGGGGCTGTGTTCAGGGAGAGAGGATCTGGGGCTGTGGTCAGGGAGAGTGAGTTTCGGGCCTGTGTTCAGGGAGAGAGAGGCTGGGGCTGTGTTCAGGGAGAGTGACTATGGACCTGTGTTCAGGGAGAGTGAATTTCGGGGCTGTGTTCATTGGAGTGACCTTCGGGGCTGTGTTCAGGGAAAGTGACTTTGGGGGTTGTGTTCATTGGAGTGACTTTGGGGGCTGTGTTCAGGGAGAGTGACTTTTGGGGTTGTGTTCAGGGAAAGAGACTTTGGGGTTGTGTGTTCATTGGAGTGACTTTCAGGGCAGTGTTCAGGGAGCGTGACTTTCGGCGCTGTATTCATTGGAGTGACTTTCAGAGCTGTGTTCAGGGAGAGTGGCTTTGGGGGCTGTGTTCAGGGAGAGTGACTTTCGGCGCTGTGTTCAGAAGGAGTGACCCTTGGGGTTCAGTCAACCTTAAGCCCACTAGCGTGTTCAGAAACAACAGTTCGATCGTCATGGTGTAACATTCTGCTTTGTGTTTCAAAACCTTCCTGTCTATGTTGTATAAACGGTCGCTTATCTCAGTCTCTTGGTAGTCTTGCTGGGTAGTCTGATAGATAGATGACTGACTGTATGATAGATAGATAGACTGACACATACATACATACACACAAACATACATACATACATACATACATATACAAGCATGCATGCATGCATGCATGCATGCATGCATGCATGCACGAATACGTACATACACGCATACATGCATGAACACACATATATAAACACTAGCCTTTTGTTTGTACTCCTTTGAATTTGACAGGAAATACAAATGGCCCTTTAGCTGTTGTGGTTTGGGTTCTATCGTTAGTTTAGTAAACGTTTTTCAAAGATTACGACATGATTTTCATGAAGAATGTAAATAAGCGCAGGTTTACCTTGCTAAACACTGTATTATTTAATGACTATGAAGGAATGTTCAGCTACTAATTTAGTACTCTCTCTCTCTCTCTCTCTCTCTCTCTCTCTCTCTCTCTCTCTCTCTGTCTCTGTATGGGTGGTGCTGTGTGTGTGTGTGTGTGTGTGTGTGTGTGTGTGTGTGTGTGTGTGTGTGTGTGTGTGTGTCAATGTGGTGTGTGTGTGTGTGAGTATCGCGGCGCGCGAACGTGTTTGTGGGTGCTTGTTGAAAGGGAGATGAGTGGAGGAGAAAAACCTTCTTGCAGCTTCCTCTGATAAACGATGTTTTCGTTGAACCACGTCTTAGGTCTGTCAGAGGCAATGACGAATTGTTTGTAGTTCAATGGCTCTCAACATTCCATTCCTGTAGGAAACCACACAAGGATTTGGCACCAACAGGCGGAATGTTAGTTTCCTTGTTCAAACACATTCGTTTTCACTTCGGGGGGAAAAGTGCGCCATTTTCGTTATCTGCCACTGAAGTGTCTCTCAAGCAGCCAGGTTTTGTTAATGCCCTCAGAGAGAGAGAGAGAGAGAGAGAGAGAGAGAGAGAGAGAGACAGACAGACACAGACAGACAGAGACAGAGAAAGGGAGTGGGGATGGTGGGCAACCGAGGTAGGAAGAGACAGAGAGGGAGGGAGGGGGGAAAGGAAAGGAGAGCGAAAAGAAAACGGGAGGAGAGAGAGAGACAGACAGACAGACAGACAGAGAGAGAGAGAGAGAGAGAGAGAGAGAGAGAGAACACGGGCAGAGAGTGGAGACAAGAGGGAGGGACAAAGACGGAACAAACACACGCGCGAGCGAGCGCACGCGGCGACAGATAGACAGAGAGAAAAGTTACACGGTGAGTGAGTGTGTGTGTGTGTGTGTGTGTGTGTGTGTGTGTGTGTAGTCACTGGCGAAGACTGCGTAGCAAACTGTCCGTATCTTTCATCGGTACTTTCCCAAATAGCCATGTCAACCTGAAGCCTTCGCTTATTTAAGCACGCTCAGAATTACCCACATTTTACCTGTTGATTGAGAAGGAGCTGCGGACTCAACAACCATTTATCCGAGCCACTGAAGTTCCCGTACGAACCAACCAAGAAGCAGAAAGAATAGCTTGATTGCCTCTAATCCTTTCTTTTCCATTAACCGGGACAAATTTCCACGGAAATGTTTCCCTCCCTAAAAATAGTGTCATCATCAACATCTAAATGGTCTCCGCTTGGATCACTGTCTCTGTTCATCTCAAATCACGTAAAAGATGATTTCATTACATGGGCTTTTCAAGTGTCTAAAATTGATTTTCTTCTCTGGCTTTCTCGAAAGTTAAAACAAATAGTCTCCCCTTCCTGGCCTTCGGCCTGTGAATCCTATAAACGTTGCGATCATGCCCAAGATGCCGTCAAAGATGACGTAATCTGTGTGGAATTTCTGGTTCCACTGTTTCATAGTTTTCGCCATACCTCTAAGACAAGGTCTGTATCTTATGGTGAACAACTGACAATCCTCTGTTTAGACAACCCTTCACGGACACTCAAGGACATCATACTTTGAAATGTGTACTTACAAAGAGCATTTTCAATTTTTAGTCTTTTTACATTATGTTTTTTTATTTCTTTCTCTTCTTTCTTCTTCTTCTTCTTCTCTTCTTCTTCTTCTTATTCTCAGACTGTCTCCTTTTTTTCAATTATCTCATTTTTCAGCTGTCTGTTTTCAGCTGTCTCTTTCGCGCCTTCGTAGTGGCACGATTCCCATGCCGCTCATTCGTGGTTCTCAGTGATCAGTGACACTCTTGCCCGGTCATACATTAACATAACGACATTCTGTATGGACTAATCAAAATCACACACACACACACACACACACACACACACACACATTTCAAACAGCGGTGTCGTAATTGTCTCCAGTAGCCTTCTTTGTTCGTCTTTTCCTTCTCTTCTGGTAAACCGAAGAATGCGTTACTAAAACTCGAGCAGCACGTAAACATTAACACCTGAAAAGCCATCGAGCTCTTTTTCTTTCAAGGTGATTTACATATTTGACTCCGCGTAAAAAAAAAAACAAAAAAAAAAAAAAAAAACAAAAAACGACGATGACGCTTGTGAAATCTTGAACATAATAGGCACAAAACTTCAAAGCAGGGTAAAAATGTCGAGGAGTACTCCAAAATGCCCGTGGTGATAAAGTGAGAAGCTGGGTTGGTGATCCGTTTATTTCGTAATGAGAGGAAACACTCTCCAGGATCTCGCGCAATACCAGACAGGACAAATTTTTCTCAAGGTTTTACACAAATGTTAACCCTTTTCCCCTGATACGGCCCTTTGCGGTCGGCTGGGCTATAAGCAACATAACTTTACCTTGGAACTGAAACTGAAGTTAGGTAGTGGTGCATGGTCTTGTTGTAAGTTAAAGGCTATACATCGTTTATTGCTATGACAGGCTGTGTCCGGAAGTTTTGCAATATTAAAGCTCTTAACGTTTGAATCCGCAGCGTTGGAGGTCCGGGAAACATTACAATATCGGGACCAACACACACACACACACACACACACACACACACAGAGGGACCGACAAAGAGCGCGTGGAGGTAGGGATATCTATAGCAATGGCACGGAAAAAAGTAAATGCAAAAAGACGGGAAATGTGATCAAACTGAACTACTCATTACTGAAGCCGTTGCCATTTTGATTAAAACAAGTCGATCCAAAGAATCGGAAAGAGTAAATCAACACTGTAGAATATGATGCTCCACACTTATTAACAGCGTAAGATCGGTATAATTGAAGGAAAAATAAATGAACAGTAATAGTCACAAAAAAAGAGTAAATCAATACTGTAAAAATGATGTTCCACACTTATTAACATAACAGTTCCATAACAGTTCCAGTTGTGCTTTAAATAGGATGATCCAGCAAGCAAAAAAAGATGAAATTACACTCACGCTGTCAAAGAGAGCTCCAAATATGGCATGAATACAGTCTCCATTGAAGAAAACCCCCTTACACTGAATAATTTGTTCTTTTCTTTGAAGAAAACTTCTAGAATGATTATCCTGTACACTCAGGTCATAACGGTGAATATGATAGAAAGGGAGATCCAGACATAACATGACATATACACAACGTTAGCGCCAACACGCTCTTTAACGAAACGGCTACCAAGCTCATTTGAAGAATCAAGAAGCATTGCTCTTTTGTTTTCCCGCCTCTTTGCTTCAGACTGGGATAGATTTCGGCGCAGGACTTTGGGGAAGCACACATTGTCAAAAGGTGTTGGCGTTAATGCGCTTGCCACAAAAATCACTGAGACTGCTCCTGATTTAAAACCACCGCAGGAAAAAGGCTGGTCTTTCCCGCTCCACCTCCTTCCTTTTTAATAACGTGAATGGTGGTAAGATGAATCAGAAAGCATTCCATCCTCATTAGTTTCATTTTGAATTTTGGGGATGCGCTGGATCGTCTGGTCTTTCTTCCACAAGGCCATCAAATTTCTAGTTTTCCAGGGATCGATATTTGGATGTTTTTGTTTCTATCGTTTTCTTCCTGAGGTAGTCATCTATCCCCATTGTCATATCTGTCAATACTCGCTTGCTGACACAGAACTGACTGACAATAGCAGTTTTGTACCTGTCATCACTTAAAAAGGTGTTTAGAAATACGTAGGTCTACACTGATTTTCGTCTTGGATGAAGAGCAGTTCGTTCGTGCTTAACGCCGACACGACAGGCGTAATAATCATGTTAGTCGGTTCCGCTTCATGTCTTCGCCTGATTGACAGTGACTCAAGAGAAATTGTGGCTGTAAATTTGATTGACAGTGACAGTGAAGTGTCTGCAGGCGCTGTATTGTCAATTTCCATGTCATTCTGTCGAATATCAGTCTCTCAGTTTTTCGCTCTTTCTTTCGATTTTTCATTCAGAGAGGGTGCATGCGTGTATACGTGTCGTCCATACAAACGGCCAAACTGGCCTTATCTACCAAAAGCTACTGGTGGGATGTTTCATATGTGCGAGACGTTATGCGTGCCTTCACGCACGGAACTTCGGCTTATAGTCTCGCTGAAAGACCTATCAGGGAAATCGGATCTGAATCAGTTTTAACTTCAAACAACAAAGTTCCCTTTTGAAAACGGCCCGGTGTAGGTTCGAACCCGCAACCGCAGCATCACGAGTCCGACATCTACCAACTGAGCTATCGTTGTTACCCCTCTTCCTTACATTTTCTCTCTCTCTCTCTCTCTCTCTCTCTCTCTCTCTCTCTCTCTCTCTCTCTCTCTCTCTCTCTGTGTGTGTGTGTGTGTGTGTGTGTGTGTGTGTGTGCGCGCGCGCGCGTATTTCGCAGACATTCTAGCCTCTCGCAGCGAATGGTTTATAATTATCCCAGGAAAGAAGTCGGCGAGCTGTTGCGCTTGGAAATGTAAATACCGATGGAACAAGAAGAGAGTGCCTTCCGTCATACACCCCTCTATTTAGTGAGGGTTTCCAAGCCAGCCGTCCTACTTTCCCGAAAGGAAACAGAAGGCTACTTGTGCACAGAGAGAGAGAGAGAGACAGAGAGAGAGAGAGGAGAGAGAGTCTGTCTGGGCCTATATTACCCGAAGTAAAATATGGTTTGAATTGTTTAAACCTACATTCCGGTGTATTCTTTCGCGCGCGCGTGTGTGTGTGTGTGTGTGTGTGTGTGCGCGCGCGCGCAAAACGGATATTTCTCTCATTTTTAATCTCTCGTAATGCACTTGCGCTGAAAGTACACACGAGAACAATAAGTACACCCAAACTTTTTTTTTTTTTTTTTTTTTTGGGGGGGGGGGGGGGGGGGTATTAAATAAGCGTTGGATACCGTCTCTCTCTCTCTCTCTCTCTCTCTCTCTCTCTCTCATCTAGCATACCTTATATACAAATTTTGTCACTTGAGATACGACTTGAACAGACCAGACTTGAACGAAAAAAGGACAAAGTTGTTGCCATCCTATGTGTTCCAAGGAATCGAACCGATTGTGGAAGGGCAATCGTCAAGTTCTTCTTCTTCTTCTTCTTCTTCTTCAGCAGCAGCAGCATTCAGCAGCAGTAGCAGTGCAACAGCTGCTGCATGAAGAGTCACTGAGCCCCACACTGAAGAACTGTTAACCAGGTTCGTTCAGTGTTCAGTTGTGTGCGAAAACCTGGGTCTCTGCAGATAGTTTCCATCTCCATCCAGCATTGTGATCAGTCCGTCGCGTTTCCTCCGTCTTCCCCACCGTCTGTCTCCTGGAGGCTTGTCTTTGCAAGGCTGCTGGATCTTGTTTATACGTCCATACCAACGCAGTTTTCTTTTCTTACCGATCTTCTTCTTAAATCTCTCTGTGCCAGGAGGCACATAAGGCTTGGACGTCTCTCCTCCACTGTGTTCGGTCTGCAGCTGCATAGCGTACAACACTCCATGTTTCCAGCCTGCGCCGTTTCTCTCCTTCTCCACCATTCGCCGCCATGTTGTTTTCGGTCGGCCTCTTTTCCTTCTTCCCTCTGGTGTCCAACCAAGGGCCCACAGCACAGTCGTCGTTCCTCTCCTTCCTCATTATGTGCCCAGTCCAGTTCCACCTCCGTCTCCTCACCTCCACGCTGATCTTTCCTGCTTCTGCCATCTCAAGAACTGTCTTATTGGAGACATGTTGTTGCCATCGGATCTTGAAAATCCTCCTTAGACACTTGGTCTGAAAGTGTCAAGCTTTTCTTTTTCCTCTCCTTTATTCAGTTTCCAAGTCTCGCATCCGTAGAGTAGGACGGACATGACAAGGCTCTTGAAAAGGGAAGCTTTAGTCTTTCTGCCTATGTCGCTGGCTTGCCAGATGTTTAATAGCCGCTTCATCTGTGCGCTGGCCAAGGCGAATACTCTCTTCTTGACATCAGCTGTGCCTCCACCGTCCTTTGTCACGTTTGCACCCATTTCTTAACCGAGATCAGTGGCTTTTCACAAGATCGCGTGGCTGCTTGGGGTTTTGACGTGCTTGTTCCCTTGTGATACGATCTGAACAGTTGACGTTTAGTATCATGCCTTACCATCCTGTTTCCATGGCTTGGATTCTTGTTTTTCTAGACTCCCAGTGAAGGTGTATGTCTGGCATGCGTAATTCGGAATAGGTTTCTCTTTTAGGGCTTACAATCTCTTATTCACCTGTTCAGTATTCAGTTACTGACAGAAAATATTAATCAATGAGTTCTGTGACTACATTCCCGTCCCTCTTCATCTACAGCCTGTATTTTCTTCTCCTTCAGTTTAGTAGCCATTTGTTGTTAGATTAACAAATACATGGACGATATAGTGAGGGCCGCTGCATCCATCAGTTCAGAAGCCATTCATTATCAGGCTTAAAGCACTTAACTGTGTGGTTAATAACTGTGCTGACGTTGCGGTGCCCGGCTGGCTCAGGTGGTCAGAGCATTGAGTTCAAATGTAGCGAGTTCGAATCCGCTTGCGTCCAGCATGAAAGTTATATTGTTCGCTGTCCACTATGATGTGCTGACGTTCCGTTGTGAAGTTTGTTGCTCTAGCCCCTTCACTCTTGTGATATTATCCCATTCTGCCATCACCGTAGGTGCATGTGGACGTAGAAAAGTAAAAACACAAAGAGATAGTTCCTCGGAGATGGAGGGTGGGGGGGGGGGGGGGGGGGGGAGCGGAGGAAGGGAGGGATGTCAGTTTATGACCCCTGTGTTCAACGGTGGTGACAGCCTGCGGGTTTAGGGACAGGGGAAAAGAGAGTGGGATGGGGGGCTGAACTAGAATAGAATACTGATTTCCTTTACTGGGTCGGGTGCTCTGATAAAGTGGTGTCGAGTTTCGGAAAGTCAGGTTGAATTTGGAGGGACTGGTGGGGGATGGGGGGGGGGGGGGGGTGGTGTGGGTGGTGGGTGGATGAGTGAGGAGGGTGGGGGAGGGGATACATCAGCGGTTCAGCACAACCAACAGGGGTGGTTGATTGTCAGCGACAAGGGTGAGAGGTAATGCACAGCCTCAGGCGACGTAATGGTTGAGTTTTACGCCCTCACAGCAAATGCCTTCAGGGATATGTTGTGTGTGTGCTGCGGGAAGCTGCAGAGGAGACGGTTCCACAAGCAGAAGTCTGGGTCAAGTTATTCATTCGTAGATAGTCGCTGTTTTCCTTTTTTTTTTCGTAGTAAGTCGTGATGACAATGTCCTCCTTGTTGCCCTCGCCGTCGTCAGGGTTACCGGGCGGCCATCTTCGTGCTGAGTGGCGACGGTTCTGTGCCGCGTGATGCCAACGCAGGAAAGGTGCTGGACAGAAGTCGCCAAGCGGCTGCGCGAAGATCCGTGTCCATTCTGCGCCAGTGAGGGACGTTCCCCCCCCCCCCCCCCCCCCCCCCCAAGGGGAGGGCCCTGCAGGTCGCACAGACCAAGACAGTCTCAGAATGGCAGCGCCTTGTCGCCGAACTGCCCCATAGCCTCAAGAGTCGTTCCCCGCCGACACGGCGGATGGAAGGAAGGTAGGCTGCGCCGCCCTACGCCTATCTGCCACCTAGGCGCCTTCTGCTGGTAATGCCACCTCCCAGCATGTATGCTACCTCAGGTGCATCCGACCATCTTTTTTAGCAGCTCAACCGCTTTCTTGGTTTTTTTCCTTTTTTAGTTTTTTTTCTTCCTTTATTATTTTATTATTATTTTGTTGTTTTTTTTTTTGTTTTGTTTTTGGCTACGTTGTCAAATCTACAGGAGATGGCCGGCGACTCAGTTTACTTTCAAATATAGTTAAACGTGAGGGTTGAGGCGAGGAGGAGGAAAGGGGGTGACAGAGGCGAGTGCACGCGCGCACGCGCGCGCGCGCGTGCACACACACACACACACACACACACACACACACACACACACACACACACACACACACACACTCACACACACACACACACACACACACACACACACACACGTTTATCGCGGACAAGCTGAGAGGTTCGGGGAGATATACTGATACATCCAATCGTCATAAGCCTTTTTGAACCCCTAGTACTTCGGGTACAGTTTATTATTGTGCAAAAACTGCGACAAAGGGGAAAAGTTTCATGCAGAACAAAATAGTCCATAGCAATAGACTCTAAAGCGAGCGATTCTTTTTTAAGTAGGTCACAAAAGAGGAATAACAAAAAAATCGATGGCGTCGCATTCTTTTTAAAAGAAAAATGGTCAGTTTATCAAATACGTTATCAAGGGAAACACTGATTCTCGACGGGATTGGACTTAGTGAGTTTTAATATTTACAGATCGGTTAAATGAGAATGTGTAATAATCGTTGAATGAAAATACAAACAATCGTATGAGATGTGTAATAATTGCTGACTGAAAATAAACAGTTATATGAAAATGTGTAATAATTGCTAAAAGAAACTATACAGTAACAATTGCATGTCTGATTCACGTTGCTGTACGAAGTCAAAATTCATACCTGTAGAATTGACATTTCTATCATGTCTTTTTGACAATAACATTATACCGATGTACTTACTTACTTTCGCCTACAACCCCTTCTGGGGCATAGGCCGCCCGACAAGGTCCTCCAGCATCACGGTTCAGGGCGATTCTCTCCAGCTGGTTCCAGGTTTTTTCCCCAACGCTGTCACGTCTGCCTGCAGGTCTCGGCGCCAGGAGTTCCTTGGGCGGCCTCTCTTTCTTTTCCCCTGCGGGTTCCAGGACAATGCCTGCCTGGTGGTGTTGTCGACAGGCTTTCTTAGGGTGTGGCCTATCCACCTCCATCTCCTTTGGAGAATCTCTGCATCGGCTGGTTTCTGATTCGTCTGTTGCCACAGGTCCTCGTTGCTGATCCTGTCTGGCCAGTGGATCCTCAGTATGCGCCTCAGACAGGAATTGATGAAAGTCTGGATCTTGTTGGTAATGGTAACTGTGGTTCGCCACGTCTCAGCTCCATAAAGAAGTACTGATTTGACGTTGCTGTTGAATATCCTTATCTTGGTTTTCTATGAGATGACATTTGAGTTCCAGATATTTCTTCAGCTGGAGAAAGGCTGCTCTCGCTTTCCCGATTCTGGCTTTGACATCAGCATCTGTACCACCTTGTATGTCGACGACGCTGCCAAGGTAAGTGAAGTTGTCCACCTCATCCAGCGCGTTGCCTTCTAGCATGATGGGGTCTTGGTTTGTGGCATTGGCTTTCATGACATTGCTCTTGCCTTTATGGATGTTCAGTCCAATGCTGGATGAAGTTTCTGCCACGCTGTTGAGGTCTTGTTTTGCATCTGTGGCTGGGTGTGTGAAAGAAGGGCCAAATCATCGGCAAAGTCTAGGTCGTCCAGCTGCTTCCAAAGAGTCAACTGGATGCCATTGCGCTTGCCTGCAGTTGACGTCTTCATGACCCAGTCTATAGCGAAAAGGGATCGGGAACGATGAGAGAAGGCACTCTTGCCTTACCCCTGTTTTCATTTCAAAAGGCATCTGTAAGTTGACCTCCATGTACAACTCTGTAGGTCATCCCCTCATAAGAAATTCGGATGATGTTGATGAACTTCTGTGGTACGCCATAATGTCGCAGCAACTTCCAGATGGATACTCTGTCGACACTGTCGAAAGCCTTCTCATTATACCGATGTACTTTGGTAAATTAAACGAATGATTAAAGTTAGAAACGGCTGTACAATTGTTTTCTGATGTCACATAAATCTCGTGAGTGTCCTGAAAACTGAAAACTAATGTGTTTGACAAATGTACGATATAAAATCAGCACAATATGTAATGGATTACAAATCAAAAGCAGAGTACCACAGTTTAAATAGATCATGAAAATTATTGCCAACAGTTACGTCAGAAGTAATACGAGAGGAACACATTAAAGAATTGTAACACTACTAACCGTGTAAGAAGATTGATGGCAGGCGTTGATTTTGAAAAAGCCTTTGGCTCCCTAAATTCGAGCTTTATTCATGGGGTATTGAAAGCTTTTGCATTCCATGAAGATATATCAGAATAGAGTTGGAGAGAGAGAGAGAGAGAGGGGGGGGGGGGGGGGGAGGGAGGGAGAGAGAGAGAGAGAGAGAGAGAGAGAGAGAGAGAGAGAGAGAGAGATTTACTCAAAGAAATCGAACTAGACACAGTAGGGAAGACAGAACCTCAACACATGGATAATACAAGTTGCTTTGTTACATGAACCGAAAGAAAATAAAACAACGATTTTTTTCCTTTCTTTTAAAATTCGGGATAATTATTGTGGGTAAAACATGTGTAGCATATTTAGATACACTGGCTGATACGTTAATGGAATCTTCTCCCGGTCCGACAGATGTTGCGCGGAAATGAGTTCAGCGAGGCGGGGATGTCTCGCAATGAAATATGGCAGCTCCGAATACATTTTGCATGAGATTTGGAGACTGCATGACAGGGCTGTAGTCTAACTTCCGGGGAGAGGTGTGTGTGTGTGTGTGGGGGGGGGGGGGGGGGGGGGGGGGGGGGGGGGGGGGGACAGGTTCTTTCCTCGCTGGAGTGGAGTGGAGTTCTAAGTTATGTGCAAAGGACGTAAACGTCACAGCCTGTGTCCACGTCCCTTGCTGACGTAGATGGGAGTCCAGGATTGTGGAAGTCTGTGCAGCTCCATGTCGTCACAGCTCAGAACAGCTGGTGAATGGTGGGGAGATGTCCTGACGCCCACATCCTGGATGCTGCGTCCAGTCATTTTTCAAGCGCCATTAATGACCCGAGGGCCAGAACGAAGGGCATTGGTACTTCTGATGGAATTACGTTCAGTAAACATCACGCCACTGATTGTTTGATCGTGAGTTTTTTTCCCATTGTTTGGTCATTAATGTACAAATTAATTTAAATGATTTCTGTTCAAATTAAGTTTAAATTATTCTGTTCAAATTAAGTTTAAATTGCACCCCGCCGCTCATTCCGACACCCTGTCCACAGCCACAGCCCGGTCGGCCCCGCCGCAGCCCCGGCACCGGCAATCCACAGGGAGCAGTCAATGTCAAGTCGTCAAGAGGCAACCCCCCGGAGGAGACACTGCACTGCTGCCGAGTCACTTCGGTGGTGTTCAGTGGCGCCTGTTCTGATCTAACATACGCAGGACACCACCTACTAAGCCCCCTACTGACGACAATAATTGCTTAGTCGCGGAGCCGGCGTGAGTGAGCTCTCTCCCCCGGAGGGCGCCACCACGTCCGTCCAACGACAGCCCCCATGGACCCGCCGATACCGGTGACCCCGACGGAACCAAACCAAGGCCACAGACGTGGAGAGGACATCGAAACTGAGGTCACCATGAGAGCAGGGCATGAAGGCCACAGAATTTGAGACATTTTTTTTTTTTTAATGCTGATCGATGAGAATGAGGATGATTAAGATGATGCTACGGATTTCCATTTCGGTCTGAGACTACATGACAGGGCTGTACTCTACGCTTCCTTTCATAATATATCCCGGCGTCAACCAGGCCCGAGAGATACAGGCACCTGCAGTGTTGGTCAGGAAATTTGAGCAACACTCTCAGAAACGCATCCATTAAGTGGATGAAACTCGACTGTGTGGTCCCAGTCTTCCCAACTGAGCCCGCAGCAAACTCAACTCTGGGTAGGAGCCGGTCGGGGCAGAAAAACCCCATGACTCTGATGGGATTCGACTTCAGTTTCTTTTTTAAATGTCAGTCAGCTCGATTCGTTTATTGTTCTTTTGGGCCGTATTCACATTTACCTCTGTAAGGGAATAGGCCCTTTGATTTGTTAACCGAGACTAGCATTCCGTATTATATGTTGAGTGGGTTTCATTCTGTCAGTAAATAATCTTCTTTTAAGGTACGGAGGTAAATGTGGATTCAGCCATTCTTCTTCTTGAGAGAGAGAGAGAGAGAGTGTGTATATGTGTGTGTGTGTGTGTGTGTGTGTGTGTGTGTGTGTGTGTGTTTCTTTTTTTTTTTTTTTTTCTTTTTCGTTCTGTCTTTTTGTTGTTGTTGTTGTGTTGGTTTTTGTTTTGTTTTGTTTTGTTTATATTTTTCATTGTTCTTTTCTTTGCATTCCTTTCAGCGCCTCTTTCTTTCTCCCTGGCACTGTCCTGTCCAGCAAAGGACTGCACACCGGGCTGACTGACCACAACGAAGTGATGGGCTTTGGTCAATTCCTATTCGGATTCCAACACCCACACACCCGCCGGCGAAGACGATGTATTCCCACTTTCCACGTTCATACTTCAAATGCTATGGTGTGGCAGTGGGAGATATCGCGCAATCAGTGGTTGGATGTTTGATGAACGTAATTCAGAAATACTTCGAAGGCAATAAGTTTTATATGACTACATTCACTCACTTTATCATTCACACACACACACACACACACACACACCACACACACACACCCACACACACTCTCTCTCTCTCTCTCTCTCTCTTTATTAAGAAAAGAGTAAGAAAGCTAGCTTTGCGTTCTAGTTTTCTTCCTCTTTTCTTAATAAAGAGATTTCCTGAAAATTGTTTTATCTGGTTATAATGAGTTCCAACTGTTCTGTTCTGATGGAATCATTCCAGTTTTCATAACTCTCTCTCTCTCTCTCTCTCTCTCTCTCTCTCGTGTGTGTTTGTGTGTGTGTGAGCGCGCGCGCGTAAGTGCGTGGGTACATGCAGTAGCGCAGGTGACGTAGAATCTACGTGCCAGTCCAAAGAGAGAGAGAGAGAGAGAGAGAGAAGAGAGACTGATTTAAAACCAAACGACAGATTTCAGTTTCACCTAAGAGTACAGAATGGTAGACAGACGCAACATTACCGAAGATTTTTTTTTTTTTTTTTTAAAGCTTATGCAAGATGAATGCCTATTGTCCACAGACCGACAGAAAGGTGTTCTTTCTTCAGTCTTCAAAGCTGCGGCTGACAAACGCCTTTTAAACCTCGCTCCTGAAAAGTAGTTTGGAATCCCTGTTGTGTTATCAATTACCGACACACTTCAACGTTGTACCAGCTTTTGAGAGACTTTCCGGACCTCACAGTCATGAGCACTGCGAACGTGAGCAAATGTTGTCAAGCTGTCCTTTCAGTCTCAGTTCTTTAAATCACTACTTTCGAAAGAAAACAAAAGAAAAAGGAAAAAGTGTGCGTGTGCGCGCGAGTGAGAGAGAGAGAGAGAGAGAGTGTGTGTGTGTGTGTGTGTGTGAGTGTGTGAGCGTGCGTGCGTGCGTGCGTGCGTGCGTGCGTTGTGTGTGTGCGCGCGCGCGCGCGCGCGTAAGCTCACACTCTGCATGCAAACAGATTCTTTGATTCGACATTTCACAAGAGAGAATAATCATAACGACATGTATAATAATACTATGATTATAGCTACTGTCATCATTTCTACGAATATTTATACGCCAAATCATCTGAATGCCCTGAGCGTTTACAATCAACAGGTACGCACATCAAACTACAAAAAAAAAAAAAAAAAAAAAAAAAAAAAAAAAAAACATGAACAACCTGCAATACAGAAAAGGCGTGCCGCATGTAAGTGTTTGTATCACATCAAAGCGAACCACCACCAATCCTAGCCTTGACATTCCCTCTTTCCATCACACCACCGACCACTCCCCCCCCCCCCCCCCCCCCCCCCCCCCCCCCCCCCCCCCCCCCCCCCCCACACACACACACACACACACACACACACACACTCCCTCCTCCGCTCCCAACAACAAAAACGATTGCCAAGAGACTGATAAACACCGGCACCCAAGCACATAATTATGATTTTTTTTCAAACCAATACCAGCACATATTTTGTACATTAAACGAAGGGAGAGGAAGGTTTTCGTGCTTGATTTGAGAGAGGCCGAAGAGGCATTGTGTCTACGTTGATGTGAGAGTTGATTTTCAAACGAGAGAGGATTGACAGGCAAAGAAAGCTAACCAATTAAGTTTTTATCGGAACAGAAGAATTTTTGGAAAGGACGAAGAAGAACAAAGTTCACATTACAGGGTATACAGGTGCCACAAATCTGTCAGATACGTACAGGTGGATTCTAAAGAAACACACACACACGCACGCACACCACACACACACACACGCGCGCGCACGCAACCACACACACACGAGCGCGCGCGCACACACACCGAAAGAGAGAGAGGGGGAGAGCAATACATGTTCTCAAATTTTTTTTTTTTTTTTTTTAATCCTCTTTCGTCTCCTTCACACCTCATTTTCTTTCCCCCATCCATCTCCAACCCAACACTTCCTTCTTCCCGCGTTCCTCTCTCCCAGAAAAGCATATGCATGCCGTATCTGCTCTAGAGCAAGCTACTGCCAAGAATTAGACCACATACGGAGAAAAACAAATTACTGATAAAGATGACTGCTGACGTGCATAGAAATATTTTGAAGAAAAAAAAAAGTTGCCAACACCTGTAGCTACTTGCCCACTGAGCTGTTTGCATTTGATGAAATTTCTTTTTTTTTTTTTTTTTAAGCTTACTCTTTTATCTGAAGATTTTGGCACCCTGTCTTACAGGTGCTTGTGAAGCACATCTATACAATCTTTCTGAAAGATGCATTACGCTCTCTCTCTCTCTCTCTCTATATATATATATATATTTTTTTATTTTTTTTTTTTTTTTTTTTTTTTTTTTTTGGGGGGGGTGGGGGGGGGGGGGGTGTTTTTGGGGGGGGGGGGGGGGGGGGGGGGGGGGGGGGGGGAGAAAGGGATGAGGGTGACCCTCTTTCACCCTCTCCTTTCCTCCAACCCACAAAATACACACATTCTGGCCTCACCTTGAAGCATGCAACATCCAAGAGGGACTTAAAAGGATAAAAAAAAAAAAAAAAAGTATATCATGGCCAGTGCAGTGTTTGTTTTTCAAATCTGATCGTGGCAGGCGACAACTTTCCCACTCCCTCCCCTCCCCATGTCTGCATAAACTAATAATCTGCCCCTTGCTTGGTTGTAACTGTTGGAAACTAATGGTGTAACATAAAATTCAAGAAGGGGAAAAAAAAAAAGCTGGGGGGGAAAAAAATAACTAAAAATGCCAGAATACAAAAGACACATTCACACATACCCAGCCAGTAAAATCTGACAACTGTTTAAACATGTTTTAATTTGAAAGCAAAACCATTGCAGTATAAAACTGACAATGAACAATTAGTATAATGCAGTTGCAGACATACATGTGTTCTAAATGTTAAAGGGTTATCTGACTAATCAAAGGAATATATATATGAATACATTTTGACATGTGCAAATGGTCATACTGTAAAGAAAATGGGAGGGGGGGAGAGGACTGTGATAACAAAAGGCCTTTGCAGTGTAATCAGCCTAATGAGTAGTATCATTAAGTACACATTAAGCTGTTAAAGAGTAGAATGAAATGACATGGCATGTGTCCAGACTGCTTGTGGTTAGACTTCAAACAGGCTGAAAGCATACAAACAGCCCCGAGTCCCACCTGTCTGAACATGAAGCAGTTCTTGACTGACCAATATGGAAAACAATTACTGACACAGCTGACTGCCACCTAACTCTGTTAACACAACATTAAATAGCACTTTAGTACCTCTTATGATACAATATGAGCCATCACAAGAATCAGGTACACAGTTTTTTTAGAAACATCATACTTTTATTTAAATTTTTAAAAAATAACAAGACTTGGTCAATAGAGAATACTCAAGCACATGATAACTACATATTTCTTTTAAAAAAAAAAAAAAAAAAAATTCAAGAGTAAAAAAAAAAAGTTACATACTTTTATGTAATACTTGTATGTTTTCATCTTTTCATTACATTTTATTCTTTATCCAGTCTGAACAAGACCACACAAAAAAAAATCACTAAAATACTTGATCCTGTCATCATAATATCAAAACAAACAAAAAACAATGGAAAGAAACAAATTTTTCCTTAAAGGTAAATTGGAACACAGTGGTTTAAGTACAATATTTTGTTGTTTCCAGTTCACATTATTTATGGGGTGAAACAGATGCAAACCACATGTAAAATACAAAATAAATAAATGCCAGATAAATCAGTTCAGAGTTAAATAAAGGTCACTGGAAAAATGACAAGCAATACACTGTGAACGAACCCATGCTCTCATTTACCAACAATGTCACTGTAGAGGTGACTCAACTGTGCTGTTATGTCTTAAGCACCAAAATCTGACTGTATTCAACATTAAAACAAAGTTCATATATAATGCCTTGTCCTGTAAAAAATGTACTTGGTATTAATAAAAACATTAGGATAAACTGAGTGGTCATTTGCCAATAAAAACATATAATTTCAAAAACTGAAGAAGAATACAAGACTGAAAGCACAAAACTTATACATATCATGAAAATCAAACAAGTCGTATCATCACAAGCAAATCAACCCCGCCATAGGTTATTAAAAAAAAAAAAAAAAAAAAAAAACAGGATGACACCCGATGAAGACATTATTTCTTAAGACCAAAAACAGGTTAAAACAAAACATGAAAAATTCAAGACAGCGAAGAAGAAAAAAAAATGGCCACCACTGGAAGAAGGTGCGAGTTTGTCTCTTTTTGTGCATATGTCTATTTGTTCCTGTGCACAGACAGATGTGCGGGGAATGTACATGGGTGTTGGAACCCTTTTCACCCTCCTCCATATCCCCTTCTGCCTGACAACCCCCCCCCCCCCCCCCCCCCCCCCCCCCCCCCCCCCCCCCCCAAAAACAAATGAACAAAACAAAACAAAACAAATTAAACAATCCCAAAAGTGCACCTGGAGAATTGGCAGATGGTCATTGCCTGTTTCGCCTCTGCATATTTAGTCATATGCTTTAACTCCCCTGCTAAACAACATCTCAACTGCAGAACAAGAAGTTTGATTATGTTAATGCTTTTTGGCCATGTACTTCCATCTGGTCATGATGCAGGCATCTAAAGAGAGAAAACCCTTCCCTTTCCTTTCACCTAGATGAAATGATCCACCTGCCCCTTCTGTGTGCATTGTTTCTGCCTGTGTCTCTGTCACTGTGTGTATCTGCAACAGTGTTTCGACTCAAATTGGAACTGGAGGTATCAATATCTTGAATTAAAAGAAAAAAAAAAAACAACCCAGTATCAAAATGAATGCTAAAATATTCAAGCAAGTACTCGTATATGATGCAGACAGGTAAAAACGACAAAGCTGCAATACTGCATTGTGCGTATATGAGTGTGTCTATACAGGTGTGTGTAAGTCTCTACATGTTTATGTTGCTATACATTCTGCATGGCTTTCAAGTGGGATTACACACACACACACACACACAGAAAATATGAACAGTGTTTAAAAGCTTAAGTTTGAATTTTTCAACAGAAATAACATACATCTGAATATGACAACACTGAACGCAACAAAAATTCAGCTCCTGAAACCCTTGGCCCAAACATCTAGCTAATGCTCACCTGAACATCAATTTTTCAATCTATATATAAAACAATCAAACCCCATCACCACAACAAAGCATAAAGAAAAAAACAAAAAGGAACTAAAAAAATCAAATGGGGAATGATGAACATTTAAGCAACCACAGAATCAGTGTACATTTGGATACTTCATGCCTGTTTATTTTTTTAAGAAGAGGTTAATCTTAATATCCAAATTATTTGATGGATAAATTTACAAAATGAAAAAAAAAAAGATCCAAAAAAACAACAGAATCATTTGACACAGAGTCCATAATCCTTTTCTTTTCATGAACCCTATGATGCCTCCTAAACATGTTCTAATTTTTTTTCTACTATCTCCATGAGTTTAAGTTCCATCATACCTATGCCACAATTCTAGACATCACCGCGCTAAGGTAAGCAGGCATCTCTAATAATCAAGCAAAGCAAAGCAACTGTTAAACCTCGCAATCAATTGTGTGCCTCCACTGGAGAATCTAACAAGCATTTTTCTCATAAGCTGGTTGTTAATGCCAAAGGGTTTTTTTTCTCTACTAACATCAAGGATTTTTCTTTGCAGATGGTGAGTAGAGATACCAAGTCTAACAAGCATCTGTGTGTAGATTTCCTGATCAAAATAACTATCAATTACAATGGCCCTTCATCTATCTCTGTGGCAGGTCAAAACAGACTGACTGAATATATATTCTTGGGCTTTTTGGAGAGCTATTAAAAAGAAGGACTGAATGTCTATTCTTGGGCTGTTTGGAGACCTATTAAAAAAGATGGACTGAATATCTATTCTTGGGCTGTTTGGAGACCTATTAAAAATACGGACTGAATATCTATTCTTGGGCCGTTTGGAGACCTATTTATAACTTTAAACCTCTTTGCCCACCCCTTTCTACACAATCCAGTCCAATTCTTTCTCTCTCTTGCATCCTTCCTCTCTGTCTTCCCCTTTCACCCAGAAGCCACATGCACATAATCCAATGTCCAGTCTGCTCAAAAGCCACACAATCCAGTGTCCAGTCTGCTCAAAAGCCACACAATCCAGTGTCCAGTCCATACAAAAGCCACACAATCCAGTGTCCAGTCCATCTAAAAGCCACACAATCCAGTGTCCAGTCCCACTCAAAGGCCACACAATCCAGTGTCCAGTCCATACAAAAGCCACACAATCCAGTGTCCAGTCCATACAAAAGCCGCACAATCCAGTGTCCAGTCCATACAAAAAGCCACACAATCCAGTGTCCAGTCCCATACAAAAGCCACACAATCCAGTGTCCAGTCCACTCAAAAAACCCACACAATCCAATGCACAGTCCACTCAAAAAACCACACAATCCAGTGTCCAGTCCATCCAAAAGCCACACAATCCAGTGTCCAGTCCATCCAAAAGCCACACAATCCAATGTCCAGTCCACTCAAAGCCTCACAATCTAATGTCCAGTCCACTCAAAAGCCACACAATCAAATGTACAGTCCACTCAAAAGCCACACAATCCAGTGTCCAGTCCATCCAAAAGCCACACAATCCAGTGTCCAATCCAAGCCCAATTTATTTGCTTTCCTTGATCTCTTTGAATGATTGTTTTTCCTCCAAAATCTTTCTTTTGTTTTCTTACTTGATTCTTTCAATGCTAAGGCTTCAAGAAGAGATATACACCAAAAACAGAAAAAAAAAAAAATACAGATTAGGTTACGTACAGCCCTACAAACCACAAAGGTCATCATGTATAGACATGTTTTGTTGTTGACCTTGCTATAAAAGAAAAATCAAAAATTAATTATTCATTCAAATCTAAAACAAATTTCATAGGTAGGTAACCTCAATTGTGACAAATAATGTGGACATTATTAGCACTGTATGTATTCTGAACGTTTTGCCATGATCACCCTCAACACTGTTTCCGTGTAAAATGTTAATATCTTCAAAACCAAGCACTGATCTAAAAGCATCCAAAAATAACTAATCATATCATTTACAGAGATTTTATTGAATTCATTCATCAGTCATAATTTTTCATCTTCTTTGCTTATTATATTAATTCATTTTTTTCAAAGTCATTAGTACTTTCCAAAGCATCTTAATTCAACTATCAAAGAATTTAGATATGCAGCTGGCTGACTACACACACAAAATTAAACCACCAACATTTTCCAGCTGGAAGCTGACAAGTTGCTTCCCATTAACAGACAAGTGTTCCCACAAGTATGGAAATGATTAAGACTAGACCACAAAATCGTGGCCCAACAAAAATGAACATGATTTTTTCAACATTCTTCTTCTAAAACCCCCCCCCCCCCCCCCTCTCTCTCTCTCTCTTTCTTTCTTTACTGAATGAGAAATTTGTCCTTGAAAACACAGACATAATTCTGTATGGTTTCAGGCATCCTCAGTTCTCACAATTTTTTTGAGGAGATACTCTTAGGAAAGATGGTATGGTTAAGTAAACATGGCCTAACATTTTCTTTTAGTTATCATACCACTATTGTTTTTTTTTTCACAAGTCTGTTGTAGGATCAGTAATTAAAATAGTTGAAACAGGCCCAGTCCCATTTTCTTTTCTTCTTTTGGACTTAAATTATATCACTGCTAGGAAACACAGATTATGTAACAGAATGGTAATTTTGCTTTATTTTCTCTCTTCTTGTCTCTTATGATCATTAGAAAATTCTTTATTGATTGCACACAATAAAAAAAATTTGCGTAAACTCATCACAAAACAGAATGCTGTCTGGCTGGTACTCTAGTTTTACGAGACTTTCTTGAACCATCTCTTGCACATCACATCCTTCACCTTGATGGTCTGGAACAGAAACAAAGGTTAATGCACAAAACACTTCAAACAAGTTTAAACGCTAAAGATTCCTTTTGTGTCACATTGCAGTGACTTACCCCATCTTACTTTGCTCCGCTTTACTCTTTTCCTGACCCTTGCGTTGTCTGGTGCACCTGATTTCACCTAGTCAATCTTTTCATGTACACGTTCATCACTTGTCACATAAAACTGGGAACGACATGATAAAATTTGGATTCGACACTTTTTATTCTACACTTTTTCAGCAAATTCATCTAGATACAATATTAAAAAGAATGAATCAATACCATCTGTATGTATTTTCATGCAACACATGTGAAAAATCACCGTACTACAAATGCTGCACCAAAACTATATAGCTGATCTGAGGAAAGAAAACTACGTTGCAGATTATGTATCTTTTCTTCAAAAATTTTCTCAAAAAAACAAAACAACCTAGCCAACCACACAGGACTATTTTCAGGGCTGTCAAACTTGCATGGGGAAAAAAGGTCACCTGCTGAAGAGATTAGACAAATTAATCAATAGGCTACAAATACATAACCTGCTGAAGAGATCAGACAAACGAATTGATAGGCTACAAATAGATAATCTGCTGAAGAGATCAGACAAAGGAATCTATAGGCAACAAATAGATAACCTGCTGAAGAGATCAGACAAACGAATTGATAGGCTACAATACATAACCTGCTGAAGAGATCAGACAAAGGAATCTATAGGTTACAAATAGATAACCTGCTGAAGAGATCAAACAAAGGAATCTATAGGCTACAAATACATAACCTGCTGAAAAGATCAAACAAATGAATCTATAGGCTACAAACAGATACCCTGCTGAAGAGATGAGACAAATGAATCGATAGGCTACAAATACATAACCTGCTGAAGAGATCAGACAAATGAATCGATAGGCTACAAATAGATAACCTGCTGAAGAGATCAGACAAATGAATCAATAGGCTACAAATAGATAACCTGCTGAAGAGATCAGACAAATTAATCAATAGGCTACAAATAGATAACCTGCTGAAGAGATCAGCCAAATGAATCAATAGACTACAAATAGATAACCTGCTGAAGAGATCAGCCAAATGAATCAATAGACTACAAACAGATAAGACAGCAGGCAAACAACTGGATAATCCACATGAAGTATTCAGCATAAAAATGTGTGCCTTATGCAAGGCATCAATCAATTCCGTCTACATTTTTCCTCTTTCAAATGAGATTTCAACTCAAACAAAGATCCAACAGTACAGATACAGATACAAATTAATTCGGCTGTTGACATCAAAAGAAAAATGTTAGGAAAGGTGTGAACAGTCACTTGGTCCTTCAATGAAGCATTCTTCTCACATTTTTTTTTAAACTCCCAGGAATGAAACCAGCGTTTCAGATCACATAGAAATGAAGGTATACCTGCATTGATTAAATATGAATGGCATAAGAATATGAGCTACATTATTTCTCGGAGGTCTCATCATGTTTTAATAGCTGGCTGCAGAAACTATGCGGTTTCAACCAAAGTTTCATCAACTCTAACTTACACATAAGCGAGAGTTGTCTATTGCCACAAGCCATGAGCCTGCCAGCCAGTGTGACAGTAAAAAAAAACACAAAACGCTTGCTTGATGAAAACAGTCAGGCCTTGCTTCTGTTATGCCAAATGACTGTGTTCGGTACCAGACGAGTTACACTCTCTTTGAACTGTTCCAACCTGCTGTAAAAGTTACTCTTGTCCGAGAGAGTATGTGTCCATGATGGCAAAGCCAGCCAAACTCCCAGTGTTTAAAAGAAAAATGCAGGCTTCAGTCTCATCCATACCCCTGAAAACTCTTGTTGCTGTGTGAAAATTCTTGTTGCTATGTGAAAATTCTTGTTGCTATATGTGTACCCTTTAGTTTAGTAGAAAACAGCATAAAAACACCTCACTCTGAGACAATTCTGAACCACTGGGAACATAAGAATCAAAGGATTAGGGAGAAAATAGAGTATCTGATCACTCTGCCTTTTGCATGCACACTTAGATCTACTAGCATTCAAATAGAACACAATGTTAAGAGAACACCTTTCAAAACTGCTCTGACAGCAGCTGAACATACTCGGATAAATACTTTTTTCAAATTTTTCGTTCCAAGAAATATGACAAAGCCAAGGATGTGATCAACTTTTTTAATGCTATCAAGGGTTCTCTGCATTTTAAATCAGCAGTCACGATGGTTATTCTTGCTATTATTGCTAATGTGTACCCATTTTCTTACAGTAATTTGAATTATCAACTTGCTTTCTATTTACTTTTCAAAGCATTTATTAAATCCTTCTTACCGTAAGCATCTCCCCGGCATCCGTGATTTCTCGCTCAGCATATTCTGGATAGGGGACATCACTGGTTCTGCAGGCGTAGGAGTAATACGAAGTTTCCCGTTTTCATATGTGGACATGTTCTGCAAAACATATTTTTTCATCTCAAGTAATCTGCTGACTATTTCTTGTCTCTCGTCTGTTCTTCTCTTCAACTTGTTCACTTCTATCTGATACTCTGTGATGTATTACAGTGCACTTTAATTAACTCGGCCTCACTTCACAGACTCAATAAGACATTGATTAGATCATAAACCAACAATGTTTTCTGGTAAAAGAAATATTTCAACACACACACACACACACACACACACACACACACACACAAAAATAAACATACCATATACATACAACTCAAAACAAATACCATCTCTGCTTGACCTATCAACTTGCCCCCTCCTTTCACCTGCCAAATCTCATCCCCTCTCCCTGGCTCACGAAAGACAGAACACTATCCCCTACAGCCTTCCCTCCTCTATCTTTCCCCTCTCCACATTTTTTGCCTCTTCCAGCTCCTCGATCAATTCAAGCTCCAAGTATTGAAGCTATGCATCTCCATGTTAATCTACATCTCAGTAGATACTTAAATTCAGAGAGTGATTTTCCTGATATCTGTTATCAAAATACAAAAGCTGCATTCAAGTATACAGACTGATACAGTAAAACTCTTGACATTATGGCAGTAATTACACATTGTAAGACTCATACAATTAAAAGAGAGAGTGATCAACTAATTAAAAATCTGATGGTAATCTATTTCACTTGATATATGTAACAGCTTAAAACATGTTTCACAAACAGATTTGCACATTAAACCAAAACTGGTTACAAAATTAGCATTAACCAGTATATATCAGGAAGTCGTCAAGTTCTGTACTCTTCTTGCTTTCTTGGTGACGCTAGATTTAATTCTTCTCTTTATGACGCTAGATTTAATTCTTCTCTTTACAGCCATGCCCAAGATAATTTTGTGTCTTATTTGGTGTCAATAAATTCAGGGAGACAGCTGCTGGATCACTTATTCTTCAGACAACACACTAAATCACACTGGATCCCTGATCACTTTCTATTGACAGTAAAAACAAGATTAGTAAGCAGTGTCCCATGTACACTGAATCAAAACAGGAAAACCGCTCAACAAACACATGTGGCACCACAGCAAGGCAGAGTCTCCTCTGGAAGACTGCATGAAGACAAAATGATATTGAAAGCTCACCATGGACTGCCAGTGCTGCAGCTGCTATGGCATGGTTCTGTATGGTAGAGCCAAAATGAGCAGATGAGAGCAATGCCACTGTGAAGGCTAGGGCATGGCTCTGTATGGTAGAGCCAAAATGAGAGTAATGCCACTGTGAAGGCTAGGGCATGGTTCTGTATGGTAGAGCCAAAATGAGAGTAATGCCACTGTGAAGGCTGGGGCATGGTTCTGTGTGGTAGAGCCAAAATGAGAATATGAGAGTAATGCCGTTGTGAAGGCTAGGCCATGGTTGTGTATGGTAGAGCCCAAACGAGCAGATGAAAGTAATGCCACTGTGAAGGCTAGGGCATGGTTCTGTATGGTAGAGCCCAAACGAGCAGATGAAAGTAATGCCACTGTGAAGGCTAGGGCATGGTTCTGTATGGTAGAGCCAAAATGAGCAGATGAGAGTAATGCCACTGTGAAGGCTATGCCATGGTTCTGTATGGTAGAGCCAAAATGAGCAGATGAGAGTAATGCCACTGTGAAGGCTAGGGCATGGTTCTGTATGGTAGAGCCAAAATGAGAGTAATGCTACTGTGAAGGCTGGGGCATGGTTCTGTGTGGTAGAGCCAAAATGAGAATATGAGAGTAATGCCGTTGTGAAGGCTAGGCCATGGTTGTGTATGGTAGAGCCCAAACGAGCAGATGAAAGTAATGCCACTGTGAAGGCTAGGGCATGGTTCTGTATGGTAGAGCCCAAACGAGCAGATGAAAGTAATGCCACTGTGAAGGCTAGGGCATGGTTCTGTATGTAGAGCCCAAACGAGCAGATGAAAGTAATGCCACTGTGAAGGCTAGGGCATGGTTCTGTATGGTAGAGCCCAACGAGCAGATGAAAGTAATGCCACTGTGAAGGCTAGGGCATGGTTCTGTATGGTAGAGCCAAAATGAGCAGATGAGAGTAATGCCACTGTGAAGGCTATGCCATGTTCTGTATGGTAGAGCCAAAATGAGCAGATGAGAGTAATGCCATTGTGAAGGCTAGGCCATGGTTCTATATGGTAGAGCCCAAACGAGCAGATGAAAGTAATGCCACTGTGAAGGCTGGGGCATGGTTCTGTATGGTAGAGCCAAAATGAGCAGATGAGAGTAATGCCACTGTGAAGGCTAGGGCATGGTTCTGTATGGTAGAACCCAAACGAGCAGATGAAAGTAATGCCATTGTGAAGGCCAGGGCATGGTTCTGTATGGTAGAGCCCAAACGAGCAGATGAAAGTAATGCCATTGTGAAGGCCAGGGCATGGCTGTGTATGGTAGAGCCAAAATGAGCAGATGAGAGTAATACCATTGTGAAGGCCAGGGCATGGTTCTGTATGGTAGAGCCCAAACGAGCAGATGAAAGTAATGCCATTGTGAAGGCTAGGGCATGGTTCTGTATGGTAGAGCCCAAACGAGCAGATGAAAGTAATGCCATTGTGAAGGCCAGGGCATGGTTCTGTATGGTAGAGCCCAAACGAGCAGATGAAAGTAATGCCATTGTGAAGGCCAGGGCATGGTTCTGTATGGTAGAGCCCAAACGAGCAGATGAAAGTAATGCCATTGTGAAGGCTAGGGCATGGTTCTGTATGGTAGAGCCAAAATGAGCAGATGAGAGTAATGCCACTGTGAAGGCATGAAAAATAAGATGGAAAAAAAAGGCAATTAAAAAAAACAAAAAAACATTTTCATTGTATACCTTAAACTTCTTGACATAATTTGAAGTTTCTCCAAGCCTTGAAGACAGTAACAAGAAGACAATTTTAATAGTTTAATCACATACCTTGAACTTCTTCTTGGCAAAATTGTTGACCTCTTCAAACTCTTCATTCAGTTTAAAGCTCTGCTCATTCTTCATGAAAGTGCTGTTGGTTCGGATAACAATTTTGCCATCGTCTTCAACCGAGATTTCATTTTCTGGTTTGGCTAAGCCTGCCATCTTTCGTACAAAAAAAGTTCATACCTGTGGAGAGAAAAAAGAATTTGGTAAAAAAAAATCTGCAGAAACATAATATGTCACAGGTGAACATTTAAAGCATCTCCCACCTGAAGTAGAAATTCTTTCAACAAAATTAATTGAATAAAAAGATGTGATGTTTAATTTACAAAATTAGAAGCACTGGTTAAACAGCACTGCACAAAGAGGTAAATTTTACAGCTCAAAATATTATCTTTCTTAATAAATGTTATGATTTGTACCTGTAACAAATAAAAGCAGGTACTCCCAGCAAATAAACACACAGATGCGAACACACACACACACACACACACACACACACACACACACACACACACACACACACACACACACACACATTGTGCCTACATACACACTGCACACACAGACACATACACACCAGAATATTTCTTTTTTGTTGACAGATGTAAATTTCAATAGCTGAAAGTTCCTGTTCATACATTTGATGATCTTGCCTGTTCCTATGCCATTAGTAGTAGTACTATAGTGGGAAAACACTCGACAACAGAAGCATGAAGTTGAATTTAATGAAATGAAATGGTGATGCAAGCAAAACACAAACCCGGCATCTCATTTGTATTTAGCCTACTTTTAATTAATTTTGTTCACATTTCAGCATGAGAGTACATTTGTATGTCTTAATGTCTAGAGCTCTCTTGCACGAGTGTGTGTTGTGGTAGGTACATGTGTGTGTGTATGTGTATTTGTGCGCCTACATGTGCCTGGACTGCATATGGATATATATATATATATATATATATATGTATGTGTGTGTGAGTGTGTGTGTGTGTGTGTGTGTGTGTGTGTGTGTGTGAGAGAGAGAGAGAGAGAGAAAGAGAAAGGAGGAGAGACAGGAGGACAGAGAGAAAAAGAAATTGTGTGAATAAGATTTTTAAATCAGGAACCCATGCAGAAAAAAAAAAATCTCTTTGTGTGTGCATGCATGTGTGTGTGCACAAGTGGGTGTGAATATGTGTTTGCACCCGCATGTGTGCTGACTGTGGACATACACGTGTATGTGTGTGTGAGAGTATGTGTTGTGTGCGTGTATGTGTGTTTCTGCATGTGTGCATGAGCAGATATCTCTGTGTGCAAAAGTGAGTGTGAATATGTGTGTGTGCCTGCATGTGTCCTGACTGCATGTGGACATAAACGTATGTGTGAGAGTGTGGTGTGTGTGTGTGTGTGTGTGTGTGTGTGTGTGTGTGTGTGTGTGAGTATGAGACACAGAGAGAGAGAGGGGGGGGGTAGAGAGAAACAGAGAGAAAAGAAACTGTGAATAAGATTTTCAAAAGAGGAAACACATGGAAAAAAAAAATGATTGTTTCATACGTGTGTGTGTGTATGCATGCACACATGCATATGCAGATATCTCTGTGTGCAGAAGTGGGTGTAAATAGGCAATGGTGGTGAAACTATAAGGCACTTTTACATAACCAACTAGGCTAGCTCTCACAGTTTAAAAGCATGTAGCCAAAATTGATCTCGACCTTCACATATAGCCAAAGTTTGATATGTTCTCTGCAATGCAGCAAACACACACACACACACACACACACACACACACACACACACACACACACACACACACACACACGTGCGCACTTAACAGATATGAGGTTTGTTATCATAAAAAGAGTAACATATCTGCATAATGGTCAAGCAAAATAAGCTAAGTTATTGTGTGACTAAATGAATCATTTGTGTCAATTGAAGAGCTGAGAAAAAGATAAAGAGTGAATTGTACTAGCCTTAAACAGGTCAAAGTAAATGGGCTTGTGCTGAATCTACTCCATCTATCATACTGAGCTAGTCAAATATTCCTACATCAAATGTGGTTGCACATATGAAACATGAAAGTGTGCTTGCATATGGCTGTGAACTATAAGAGCATGTGCACATATCTGAAACTATTGCATTATTAAATTACTCAGGATAAGACTTTAACAAACCTTAAAGATGTGTGTGTGTGTGTGTGTGTGTGTGTGTGTGTGTGTGTGTGTGTGTGTGTGTGTGTGTGTATGAAAGAGTGTATTACTCATAAAATGGAGAGAAATACAGAAGGAAACCAAAAAATGGAGTGGGTTTTCTTTTTCTGCACTGCCCCATTTCTTTTTCAAGTGCCTTTTTTTCCCATTGCTCATAGAACCCAGCATGGAAAATAGTTTTCAGATAATCAAGACCATGTTAGTTTTTGCAGAAAAAAGGAACATATCAAAGTTGGCTTCTAAAAAGCATATGTGACTTTCAAATTTCAGAAAAAAAGTTGTTGAACAGCTATCTAATTTCAAATGAAATGTTTCAGTTCATGTGAAAGGCTGGTTTCTTTCCATAAACAGTAACCTGGTTACAACTAAAAACCTGATGGACCCATTTGTAAGTTTCTTACATGCATAAATGTGTGTGTGTTGTGTGTACACTTGCATGTGTGTTGTGTGTGCGCATGCATGTATCTGTGCAAGTGCGTGTTTGTATGTGCGTGTGATTGATTGTGTTCAGGAGTATGCACGTACACACACACACACACACACACACACACACACACACACACACACACACACGGGCGCACACAAGCATCATTCATTCTAGCTTTCAATTAACAGCTGTACTCAAAAAGGTCTCCAGATTGAATATCACAATATATTGCAGTAAATCATAATCACCCAACTAATACTCTCCTCCCCTCCTGTATAGGCTTTCTAATGTTGGCAAAAACAAACAAAAAAAAACATCTGCAATCACACATTATGCTTTCTAAATCAACTTGCAGTAACACAGTTGGTCGCCTAACATATACTGGGTTGACCCTATTTGGCATTCGCTTTCGGCACATATTCTTTTCCCAATAGCAAGTTGAATCCTCATATATTGGGTTAAACCTGGTATGTATTGAGTCATGTAATGGTTCATAATGTGTATGTGTGAGGGGGGGGGGGGGGGGGGGGGGGGGGGGGGGGGGGGGGGGGGGGCTTCACAACTAGTACAAGTTACATCTTTATAAGAGCTCTGAGATTATCAAGCATGCAAAATATTCATCTCTCATAATCATAAAGTGCGATCACATGCATCCATTTTTCTCTTCTTTTATACACGCTACCATGCATTCACCAGTCCTTTCAACAAAATTATGAACATCGTCGGGCTAACAGGATCTCTCCATTTACAGTCACATGATCGTTGCACACCTGCAAAGCATGACACACACACACAACGTCGCAACAGCTGTTCTGTTCTTACCCATTGCAGACATGAACTCCTCAAAATTTTCGCTTCTGTCCATCTTCCATTTTCCTGTGAACTTCTGTTTTATTTCATCTGCCATTGCGTGCTCTTGTACGCTCTGCGTCAACAAGGCAAGATCGGCCAGATATTTAAGTCGTCAACTTTTCGTGCACAATCACTGCTTCCGTGACCCAGCTCAGCCCAGTGCACCACTGACTCGACTAGGTCAGAGGTCAGGGTCACAGAGTAATTGAAATTTAACGTCGCCGATTGAAATCTGCTTTCTTCTCTGAAAGAAAAAAAATAAAGCGTGAAAAGAAAATCATTCTATGGCTTTGGGATCTGTAAGTTGGTTCAATGCTGTGTAAGACAAGAAGGATAAACTGTGTGATTCGTGCACATTTTAAAAAAAAAAATTCCTACGCCACTGGTGGGGCACAAGGATTTGTGAGTGAAGTGTGTCGCAGACGACAGAAAACAAAACAAAACAAAGTGAGCGTGGAGGGAATTTCAACGGTGTTCGTTCGTCGAAATCCAAAACAATTTGTTGAATGTAATCGAACAGCTTATGTCAGATTAATGTTACGTCATAGTTTTGATTATTTATTTATGACGTATATATGATGTGCACTTTGAGAGAGCCACGTCGTCTTGACAGTAACTGCTGTTTTTCTTCTTCCTCTTGTGTTCTGCATAAATGGATTATCTACTGTTATTGTGACTGAATAAATTAATCCAGTGACTAAAGTGGACTTTTGTCGTTCGTTATGGCTGGAATTCTAGCAGGTTATGGGCCCAGTACACGAGGCAAACAGTTTTTCGACGGCGACGAGAGACATTATGATCACTGGGAGGTGAAATTCTTAGCTTATATGAAACTTCGTAAGCTAAAAGATGTGATCCTGGCAGACGATGGTGAAGAAATTGATGTAGATAAAAATGAAGAAGCTTTTGCTGAACTTGTTCAGCTCATAGACGACAAGAGTTTGTCACTTGTAATGCATGATGCAGCAGACGATGGAAGAAAAGCTCTGAGAATTCTTCGGCAGCATTATGCAGGCTCGTCTACACCGAGAATTATCAGTCTTTACACAGAACTGACAAGCCTGCAGATGAAACCATCAGAGACAGTGACAGATTACATCATCCGTGCAGAAGCAACTGCAATCGCCCTGAGAAGTGCTGGAGAGACAGTGAGTGATAGTTTGTTAATAGCGATGGTTCTGAAGGGGCTACCAGAATCGTTCCAGTCATTTGTCACTGTTGTCACTCAGTCCCAAGAGAAACATGACTTCAGCGAATTTAAAGTTTTCTCTCCGCAGCTTTGAGGAGACGGAGAAGTCTCGAGTGTCAGCAGCCATGGGTGAAGATTCACTTCTGAAAATGAAGCACAAATCGTCTGACAGCAATCGTGAATTACGTCAATGCTTCAATGTGTGGAACTTACGGACATCTTCAACGTGATTGCAAGAAGAAGAAAATGTGGTGTAGTCATTGCAAAAATGCATCACACACCGACCAAGCTTGCCGTCATAAAAGCAAGACTAGCGGTAAAGGGGTAAAGGAGGGAGCCAACACTGTGAGCGACAATCCTGACTCCACTGATCCAGATCCAGAACATTCTTTTCTCTTCAAGATGAACGAAGAGAGCAGACAGGAGATAAGAAACCCTACCAAGTTTACTAGTTGATTGTGGTGCTACAAGCCATCTACTCAATGACAAGACTTTGTTCAGCTCGTTTGAAAATTCTTTCAAACCAGAGGACCATTTCATCGAGCTTGCGAATGGTGAAAGCAAAAACAATCTAGCAAAGCAAAGAGGTACCGCACATGTAACTGTCAAAGATGTCAGTGGAAATCTAGTCAGTCTTACTCTGAATGATGCATTGTATGTACCTACTTTTCCACAGAACATATTCTCTGTGTCAGGCAGCGACAAACAAAGGTGCGAGTGTGATATTTGAACCTGAAACAGCAAGCCTTGTGTATGAAGGTGAAGCCAAATTCAAAATCGAAAAGCAAGGTAGATTGTATTACCTCAAGACTGTCTCAGAGGAATGTGATGTTGATAATGTTAGTTTTTAACACAGGATTTGAATGTCTGGCATCAAACTCTAGGTCACTGTAATTTTTCTGATGTGTTGAAGCTAGAAGGTGTTGTTGATGGCATGAAAATTACAGGCAAGGGTAAGCATGATTGTGAAACATGTGTCATGGGCAAAATGACAACAACATCAGCAAAACAACACGCACTCGTGCAACTTGTCCTCTAAAGTTAGTGCACACTGATCTTGCTGGACCGGTCACACCAGCATCCCATGAAGGTTTCAAGTATGCCATCACATTCACAGATGATTATTCTGATGCGTCATTTGTGTATTTCATGACATGCAAAAGTGAAACGATCAAAGCCACAGAAAAGTTTCTGGCTGATTCTGCACCTTTTGGCAAGGTGAAAACCATTAGATCTGATAACGGTTCTGAGTTTACCTCAAGGGAGTTTAAAGAAATCCTCAGGAAAAATCAGATAAGGCATGAAACCTCAGCTCCTTACTCCCCACACCAAAACGGGGCAGCTGAGAGGAAATGGCGCACTATTTTTGAGATGGGAAGATGCATGCTGATTCAAAAGAACCTTCCAAAAGAGATGTGGCCATATGCTGTGCACACTGCTGTGTACAATCGTAACCGATGTACAATGCAAGGATAAACCAAACTCCATACCAAGGTTTGACTGGTCGAAAACCAAACATCTCAAACATGAGAATTTTTGGAACAGAGTGCTATGCATATTCCCAGCTCAAGCGCAAACTTGATTCACGATGCACTAAGGGTATCTTTGTAGGATATGATGGTTACAGTCCTGCATACCTTGTGTATTACCCTGAAAGTGGCAAAGTGATGAAATGTCGTGTTGTGCATTTTGTGTCAGATAAGCCAGACAGAGTCGATGTGAATGACCAGGGTACACAGACAGAGAACTCTTTAGATGATGGTGGTGTGATGATGATGATGATGAGACCTCCTTCTGTCAGTCAACCCATACCTGAAGAGCAGTCAGAGTGTACTGTAGGTCAAGGTCACAGAAATGCTCTATGTAATGTGCCTAAAAATGAACCTTTGGTTAAAGAAGGTCAAGGTCACAGGTATCCGAGAAGGCAGAGAAAACCCCCTAACCACTTGAAAGATTATGAAACGCAGTTTGATGATGATGATGATCAAGTTATGACAAACGTGGATTATTGTTATAAGATGTCCTCGTTTCCAAAGAGTTATCAGGAAGCAGTGGGCTCAGAGGATTCTCATTGCTGGAAACAGGCAATGGATGATGAAATGAACTCTTTGAAGGAAAATAACACTTACACTCTGACGGCTCTTCCGGAGGGTAGGCAAACAGTGGGGGGAAAATGGGTTTACACAATCAAAGAGAATGCGACTGGTTCAAAGTCCTACAAAGCTAGGTATGTCGCAAAAGGTTTCAGTCAGAAAGAAGGCGTTGATTATACTGATACCTTTGCACCTACTGCTAATATGACTTCAGTACGTACTCTGATGCAAATTGCGGCTGAAAACGATTTGATTTTACATCAGATGGATGTCAAAACTGCTTACCTCAATGCTGACATTGATTGTGAAATTTACATGGAGCAACCTGAAGGTTATGAAGTCAAAGGTCAAAAAGGTGAAAAACTTGTGTACAAATTGAAAAAATCCTTGTACGGGTTAAAGCAATCAGGTAGGAATTGGAACCAGTTGCTGCACAATTTTCTGGCTGGCTGAAAATGAGTTCGTTCAAAGTCCCTCTGATAATTGTGTGTACACAAAACAGACAGACGATGGCATGACTGTCATTCTTGTGTGGGTTGATGATATTATTGTTGGTGCAAAACAATAATGACCTCTTGTGCAAAACGAAGAAAATGTTCTCTGATAGGTTCAAAATGAAAGACATGGGAAAGTTGTCGTATTTCCTAGGCATTGATTTTGAGCAAAAGGATGGATGTGTTAAGATGCACCAAAGGCGTTACATTCAAAAACTGCTTGAAAGATATGACATGTCTGAATGTAAACCTAGGGGTACCCCATCAGAACAGAAGATGGAGTACGAAAACACTGAACCTGTTGATCACCGCAAATATCGTGAAATTGTAGGGTGCCTGATCTATGTCATGATTGCAACAAGGCCAGATATCTGCTGGGTGATTACCATGTTATCCCAGCATCTCTCTAATCCACTTCAAGGTCACTGGGTCGCAGCCAAGCATGTGTTGCGATATCTCAAAGGCACAATAAACTATGAGTTGTGTTACAAGAAAAGTACCACAGGGTTAAAACTCATAGGATACAGTGATGCGGATTGGGCGTCTAATGCTGATGATAGGCGCAGTACTTCGGGGTATTGTTTCTCCCTGAATGAAAACGGTCCACCGATTTCTTGGAAATCGAAGAAGCAACCCGTTGTTGCATTGTCTACTTGCGAAGCTGAGTATATTGCTTTAGCATTAGCAGTACAAGAAAGTTTGTACCTGAATCAGTTTCTGAAGGACATGGGTATTAACCAAGGTCAAGGTCAAGGGTCTTGATCTATGAAGACAACCAAGGAGCTATTGTTCTTGCACACAACCCAGTGAATAGGCAAAGATCGAAGCACATTGACATCAAATACCATTTCATCAGAAATGAGGTCAAGCGTGGCAAAGTCGTTCTCAAGTATTGTCCAACTGAAAACATGATTGCTGATATAATGACCAAGCCATCATTGAAAACTCAGTTGTTGAAATTCAGATCTTTTCTGTTTGGTTAAATAAAGACAATGATTGGATAGGGTGTGACATGACTGTGCCTTATTGTTGGAAACCATGGACTATGCCTTATTGTTGGAAACCATGGACTATGCCTGCCTTATTGCTGGAAACCATGGACTATGCCTTATTGATTGCTGAAACCATGCATGGACTAAATGTTGATGGTGTAGACATATTAGGACTTTAAGTTGTATCGATTAAGTGGGGGTGTTGAATGTAATCGAACAGCTTATGTCAGATAAATGTTACGTCATAGTTTTGATTATTTATTTATGACGTATATATGATGTGCACTTTGAGAGAGCCACGTCGTCTTGACAGTAACTGCTGTTTTTTTTCTTCCTCTTGTGTTCTGCATAAATGGATTGATGTGCCTCGACGGCTACACAGTAAACGGATTTTTCCTCAAACAGTGATACAAGCCACACTAAGTAAAACCAGTGAGAGTGGATCGAAAGGCTGTGCCAAGAGAACCAACGGGCCCAATCTATTAGTGCTGTCCATCAGCTCAGTGCATTCGTCCAATGATAATTATGTTAAACATGTCACCTGATTTTTCCTTGTTACGAAAACACAAGGTGCAAGTAATGCTTCTTTTAATTACCAGTTTGGTGCAGACAAACAGATTTTCGACAAAAATATGCCTTCTTCAGGCGCAACGAAGACATTAAAAAAAATAATAAAAATAAAAAATAAGACGTGCACAAGCTCTCTGCAGACCACAGTCGGCATGTTTCATATCTGTTGTTTGTTACGTCTGAAAAAGACAATAACCGTTTCTCTCCTCTCATCTCCTCTGCTCTCAGCGTTTGTGTGTTACGTCCGCCGATTCATTCTATCTCCCTGTCCTTCCTCCATAACCCCCCCCCCCCCCCCCCCCCCCCCCCCCCCCCCCCCCCGCCAGCCTCCAATTCAGTTCACTCTCAGTCTCCCTCCTGTCTGTCTCCCTCTCTCCCTCTCTTTCTCTCTCTCTCTCTCTCTCTCTCTCTCTCTCTCTCTCTCTCCTCTCTCCTCTCTCCCTCCTTCCCTCCCTCCCTCTAATACCCTTACAATCCACCAACTCCAAACAATGCCCACATTACACTTCACAATACAACACTCCTGCCACCACCCAACACATTACACTTCCAACCCCCCCACCCCCACCCCCCCACCATCACACACATCCTAAAACAGTCAGTACAACCCCCTATCCCACTACATCCATTAACTGTTCAGTTGCTGAACACAATGACTGCTCAGTTCCTGTCACAGCAACACCAATCAGCTCCTCTCCCCATGTCCTCATTGAATTAAATTAACATGTCGCCAGTATGCATCCTTATTCATATATCATTGCTTCATCATCACCGTCTCTGCATAAGTTCATATCCACTACATATCACATAGGTATGTAGTGCGATATGCTATTTCATCACCCATGTGCTATGTATGTGTGCGCATATCTAATAGCTGTGAGCGTGCATAATGTTTTATATCCAATTCATACCACATAGGTATGTAGTGCGCGATATGCTATTAATTTTCATCATCCATGTGCTATGTATGTATGTGCATGTCTAATTGTTATGAGTGCATATCTAATAGTTTTCTACATGCGTGTGTGTGGGCGCACACACACACACACACGTGTGTGTGTGTGTGTGTGTGTGTGTGTGTGGGTGTGTGTGTGTGTGTGTGCATGCGTGCGTGCGTGTGTGTGTGTGTGTGTGTCTATGTTTCAGATAACACTAACATAGCAGAAGCCTGCGTCCCTGTTCTAAACTGTAGTGACCATTACCCAATTTGTGTCACATGGTCCAAAAAAAGGAGTAAAAATTCCCCAAACGGGACACATGACAATAACCTACCGTCGCTTTACAAACTTTAACAGCCAAGACTTTCTGCATGACTTGCTTAACTCAAATGTCTTTTCAGTTATCGACATAACTGATCCAGATCTTGCTGTTGAATTTTGGATCAAAACATTTACAGAAATAATTATGTGATAAACACGCCCCTCTAAAAACGATTAGAGTACGGCATGATCCTAAACCGGCATGGTACACTAAAGAGTTACAGGAGACAGGTTACCTTAGATATCTGCTTAAACAACATGGCTATGAAGAGGGATCTAGAAAACTGAGAAATGCAATAAATTCACACAGAAGCGCAGAGAAAAAACGAAATATTATCGAGAACTAATATCATCCAACCAGAACCCAAAATTGGTATGGAGAGCTAGTAACGAGCTTACAAACAATCAATCTTCTTCAAAATCAACTGTAATTAAAGACATCTCTGTCGAACAGCTAAACACACACTTTTGCACTATAGCTAATAAAACTGCCACGACAGATTCCTCCTAATCAAACGATCTTCAAAAACTGAAACAATATTGCCAAGATAAAAAAACATCACGTCTGAACTTCATATCCCACCATTAACAGTCTTTGAAGTTTTTATCACTACCTAACGTACCTGAAACAGTCAGGTACCAGCGGGGTAGATGGCCTAGACGGAAAAATCTCAAACTATCAGTTCCAGCTATTACAGATACGTTAACGTACGTCTTCAATTTATGCATATACAAAAATCATTTTCCCGATTGTTTCAAAAAAGCAAAAGTCCTTCCTATCCACAAGAGAGGTGACAACTCAGACCCTGCAAACTACAGACCAATCTCAATCATTTCCTCTATTTCCAACCTTTGGAAAAAACACATGAACAAACACACATTACACCACCTTAATACATACCACTTGCTTCATCCAAGACAGTCCGGGTTTCGACACAACCATTAATGCCACACAGCCCTAATCCACTTAGTTGATGACTAGCTAAATAGCATTAACAACAACAGATATTGTGGTGTCCTATTCATCGATTTCAAAACAGCATTTGATGTGATAGATCATAACCTTCTTCTTAGAAAATTGAAATTGTATGGCTTATCCACAAAAACTCTTTCGCTTTTCCAGTCATATCTCACAAATAGGCAACAATGTGTGAAAATCAATACAACTTTCTCTTCATTTTAAAACACTTTCCTATGGCGTCCCACAAGGCTCTATCTTGGGTCCCTTACTGTTCACAATTTTAAATTAATGACTTACCTCTCCATATCACATTCACATGTGAACTCTTTGCTGATGATACAACAATACACACAAATCATTCTGATGTTACTGTTCTTGCACAAACTTTACATGAAAGTGCGAATGACCTCGTAAAATGGACTGAACTAAATCACATGTCGCTTCACCCTAAAAAAACTAAATCCATGCTCATCACAACCAGGCAAAAAAAGACAAAATCTCACTATTAAGTTTCCTCCTGTACATCTTAAAGATGAACCTGTTGATAAGGTTACATACCTCAAAGTGCTAGGAATAACAATTGATAACAACATTAGTTGGCAAGCTCATATAACCTCACTGTGCAAAAAAGTTTCACAGAAAGTTTATCAACTCTCCAAAATCAAACGCTTCCTCGACCTGCATTCACGCAAGCTCTTTTTCCAGTCTCATATTCAATCATACATAGACCATGGCTCTACTCTATGGGATTCTGCTAGTGCTAACAACCCTCAAACCATTACTAAGCCTACACAAACGAGCACTCAAAATCAGTCCTCCTAAAAAGCAGTAGTCTTCTGGACTCAGACTATAAAAAGATTCAGGTTCTCCCCCCTTAAGTCTCGGATTAGAATACAACAAAGGGATCATAATGCACAGGTTTGTGTCTGGGAAGGCACCCTCCACATTAGTTCACAGATTCTCAATTAATTCCTCAAGGACTCTACCCAAACTTTATGTCCCTGTTCCTAGAATTGACTTATTCAAAACCAGTATAACATACTCAGGTTCCTGTCAATGGAACTCGCTCCCTGAATCAACCAAACAACACCAATGCATATCAACCTTCAAACACCATTATTTCAACCATCTTATGTGCCAGAATTTGCATACTCCGCCATAAATCCAACACCAACCATCACCACCCTCTTTGCCTTAATTGTGAACCTGTCTATTTAGAAAGTGTTTTGTATTTGAAATGCACATGTTATTGTGTTTAGTAAGTATGTCTTACGTGAGTACGTGTGTGTATGAGTGTGCGTGCGTGTGTGCGTGTGTGTGTGTGTGTGTGTGTGTGTGTGTGTGTGTGTGTGTGTGTGTGTGTGTGTGTGTGTGTGTTGTTTCCACTTCCTCTTGCTCTATTGTCATTATGTGGTTATGCTTATATTCTCATGCGACTCTCCCTCTCTCTCTCTCTCTCTCTCTCTCTCTCTCTCTCTCTCTCTCTCTCTCTCTCTCCCCCCCCCCTCTCTCTCTCTCCCTCCCCCTCTCTCTCTCTCTCTCTCTCTGATGCTTCTCCTGGAATGACTTGATATAATTATCTGCATGACATCCCCCCCCCCCCCCCTCCCCCCACCCCTCCGTGGTGACTGGGTCATTATTATGCATCCCCCCCCCCCCCCCCCCCCTCCATTTGTGCCTTATTTTCTTTTTCTTTTTCCTGGTGCTTCAAAATCGATTGTCTTACATCTCCTGGTGATTTTTGATTGTTAGATTGTTCTAAACATGCTCTTTCCTGCACCCTCTCTCCCTCTCTCTCTCTATCGCCCTTCCCTGCATTCCTTTCGCTCCTGCGTCTCCCTCTCTCTGTCTGTCTGTCTGTCTGTCTGTCTGTCTGTCTGTCTCTCTCTCTCTCTCTCTCTCTCTCTCTCTCTCTCTCTCTCTCTCTCTCTCTCTCTCTCTTGCACACAAGCGCCTTCAAGTACATGCTCTCTTTGTCTCATCTTCTTATCATGATTCTGCTCATATAATTTTATGATATGTATTGTTTTCATCATTTTTAAGCAGCTCTTTCCTGTCTTATATTGCACATATTATTAATGTGTTTCTCTTTAACATGATCTTCTCTTCTCTCTCTCTCTCTCTCTCTCTCTCTCTCTCTCTCTCTCTCTCTCTCTCTCTCTCTCTCTCTCTCTCTCTCTCTTGCCCCCCCCCCCCCCCTCTCAAATTCCATCTCACTTTCCTAAATACCTTGTACGTATTTTCATGTCTAATGGAAGATGATACATTAATTATGTACGTACTTTGTCATATTCATTTTACTGTCTGTTTTTATACATGCTAATTTTTGTAAGATGTAGTACATTTCATATATTCCCCCTGTTCAGCCCACCCCCCCCCACTCTCTCTCCTTCTCCTTAATTATTGTTATTTTCATTTCTATTTTCATTTTTTTTTTTGTTTGTTATATTATTTTTTTTTTCATTTCTCTTCTATTTTCATTTGATGTTCCATTATGATTGCAACACCGCATTGTTTGCTTGTTTGCTTTCTTACATTATTCATTTCACTGCATGTGTAGTCCCTACTCAGGGCGAAGACTGGATGTAAAAAGCACTCTCTCTCTCTCTCTCTCTCTCTCTCTCTCTCTCTCTCTCTCTCTCTCTCTGCGAAACGAGTGCACAACGTGATTAGTCCTAAAAAGCACTGGTCTTGAGGACACTGACCATAAAACCATTGCATTCTTCCCTTAAACTGCAGACTAGAATTATAACAAGGGACTCGTAATGAACAATCTTTAAAGATAGACTGATTTCATACAGGTGGTAAGAATGGAATTTTTCATATGAATGACAGCGAAAGATTTATCTTTTACAAGTCCTTTTATATCGTTCCTGACATTAAAACCAATCAACTGTTGAATTTGGATAGGCATTTATTCAGGCTTGGTATTTCTGAAATTGCCGAGCACCATTACCATCTTTTACAAGTCCTTTTGTATCGTTCCTGACGTTAAAACCGATTTACTGTTGAATTTGGATAGGCACTTGTTAAGTCTAGGTATTTCTGAAATTGCCAGGCATAATTACCGTCACCGATCTCATTGCGATGCCGATCTGCCATGCCCACTTTGCAGAAAGGATACAGAAGGCATTTTGTATTGTCTTGCCCAGGTCAAGAGCTCAGTATATTCCGTTCAAAATTATAGATTCCCAAGTCAGTTTAAACTAGCGCTTCTTCTGGCATGCACGCAGGAGCAACTGTTAGAAAATGTTTCAATTTAGTTATGTAAAGCATTCAAGTTGCAATCATTTCTTCTCTCATAAAATACTCTTGAATGAATGCTATTCATGATTGTAATCAGTTGCATGGGCGATGTGACGATTGAAATTAACTTGCAACTCCCTCATAAGGGGCAATGGCCTAAGCATGAATAAATCATCTCTCTCTCTCTCTCTCTCTCTCTCTCTCTCTCTCTCTCCTCTCTCTCTCTCTCTCTCTCTCTCTCTCTCTCTCTGTGTGTGTGTGTGTGTGTGTGTGTGTGTGTGTGTGTGTGTGTGTGTGCGTGTGTGTGTGAAGACTTAGAACATTGTTTAATCGATTAAAATCAGGTGAGAGTTTTGTGGCTACCCTAGAGGTCAAGCAGTAACAACTGTCGGTTGTGACGATTTTGTCAAAAAATATGGGGTCTGTTAATTATTTCAGTGCAACGTGCCATCAAGAATAGCAGAAATATGCATGACTTAAGTATGCTGTGTGTTCCTCAGCCATTAGTAGACTACAAAGAATTGGGAGGAGTGAAAAGTCTACGAGGCTATTTGAAAATTGTCACCAGAAAAAAGTGAAAGTGCCCTTCCACCTTTTCTGGTGTCACTTAGACTGGCCACGAGCCACAAACGCCCAAAACGCTGTATAATCCATGCAACCGTTTTGACGCAAAGCATAAAGATGAGCTATAATTCAAAATCAAACTGAATGTACATCAAATCAACACTGTCACCATCACCACCACAAATCATTTTACATGTTTTTATTTTATTTTATTTTATTTTATTTTATTTTATTTTATTTTACCTATGACATCTCTCAAAACCTAGGAAGCCATTAATTACCCCATACTTGGAAGTGTACATTTATAGAGCGCCCTTTCTCACTAGAGCTCACAGCGCTTTACAATAATCAACTATAAACATGAAACACTCATTTACACAAAGGGCTGCCTACCTGGTAGTGCCGACTGAAGAGCTGCCAGCTGTCGCTTCATTCAGTCGTTTCCCGTTTCATCCAGTCAGTATCGTTCAATATCGATCACTCATTTTCCTACTTCCTTCATTCTTTCCATTTCTCACTCAGGGTGCATGCTATGTGTAACGTGTCATCCATACCAACGGCCAAACTGGCCTACTCTTCCGAATGTTGGTGATGGGATTTTTACGTGTGTGCAAGATGTTATGCGTGCGAGAACCAATGTTAACTCCAAGGGAAAAATCCCCCTGTACCGAAACGCCCCGGCGGAGGTTCGAACCCGCAACCCCAGGATCACCAAGATTGCGAGTCAGGCGCTCTACCAACTGAGCTATTCCGGCTCCTAATCTGTCTGTATTGAGCCTCTTTGCATGTATCTTGACCAATGGTCAATTTTGGTTGCAATAACTGAAAACTATTCAGGTGCGCCTGTCTGTCAGCACCCGATTTACTAAGGAAGGCCTAAAGATGCATTAATTTTTGGTGGGCAGTCTGTGCTTGCACATGAAAAGAATAAAATAATTATTTTGGGTCTGCCCCAGAATCTGTCATAATATGGCCAAGGGTTTGTGTGTGTAATGAATAGGCTTGCGTTTTGGAGAGGGCTGCTCCTGAAATTGGTGCATCGTGCAGCTTTGAGTTTAGTAAAGTAAAAAAAAAAAGAAGACGAAAAAAAAAACCACGTCTAAGTCTATTGGCCTTCCTGAGACAGGACGAGAACAAGCAAACATACAAAAGAAGATAATCAAATAATGGGGAAAATATGCAGGTGAACAACTAGTCCTCAAAAGGGAGGGGATTATTGGAGTGGGGGTGCAGGTAAGGAGGGGGAGGGGAAGGAGGAAGAGGAGGAGAGACAGGATGAAAAGGACGAAGATAAAGTACAGACAAAAAATCTTTCACTGACAGTCCGTTAGAATCACTGTGTCCTGCATTTTGAGCAGAGCAAAAGTTAATGCCTGTCCGATGTCGACTTTAGTATGCAAAGACTAAGGTCAGAGCTGGAGTAACTTACAGGCTACATGTTGGGGTAGGATCGATGGGTCTCATCCATTTAACCTTTGCCGGCATTACTGTCAAATTCGTCAACCAGCTCTGGGTTTCATTTCTGAAGTAAGCATATTGATATGAGGGGCTGCAAGGGAAAGCAACAACAAACAACGACAACCAACGTCATGTTTTGTCTCAGTTGCTTCTGTGGAATAAGGCTTGCAATACATGAAACGCAAATGGATCTATATATATATATATATATCTCTATATATATATATATATCTATATATATATAATTATATATTATCAATTGGGGATTATGGCGGGCTTAAGTTGTAAAGCCGTTTGAAAAAAATGTCTTTCTGCTTCTCTTTATGAAACGAACAGACGAGAGAGAGAGAGAGAGAGAGAGAGAGAGAGAGAGAGAGAGAGAGAGAGAGAGAGAGAGAGAGAGAGAGAGAGAGACCTCGTCCAAGTATTTAGGTATCAATAGACCAGATCTATTATGACACCCGCAAAGGTAGTGGGAATGTGTGCGGTTTGTAGATGCGTAACGTATAGATGTCATCGTTGGCCCCCATCTACAACAGCCATGTATGAAATCGATTTTGACGATATGACAGCCCTGTCATTATGACGTTATAGCTCTCTGTGGTTATAGAAATGGAAGCATATTAAAATTGACTATTCGTCGAACGCAACAAACTTAATTGCTGGCTGGAACACGTCTTCAAGACAGTCTTGAGGCTGTTGTTTCTATGGAAACAGCATGAAAATGAAGCGGGAGCACAGCGAGGGAGTTGGAGATGGGTAGGAGGAGGGGCATTGGGGGTGGAGGGTGGGGTGATGCGAGGGGGACCAAGTGGATTCTGCTTCCACACCAAAAACTATATGAAAAAAAAAAACCCAACTAAAATTAAAGTTAATTCACAAACAGAAGGAACTTTGGAAGTACTGCAAAGCCAACCAGAATATGGGACAACGGCTTGAGTATTAGACTATTCATTTATGTTGGTTTTTTTTTTTTTTTTTTTTTTTTTTTTTTTTTTTTTTTTTTTTTTTTTTTTTAGGCCTCATCTCGTGACAGATGCAGTGTCACAGAAAATACCCTAGGCCTTGGGTTTAATTTGTATCTGTGTATCTACCAAAGATTGGGTTGCCTGCTAGTTTATTAAAAGCAAAAACTTATGTCAGTGTGTGAATTCGCTCTAGTTTCTCTTCAGGTGTGAATCTGTCGGTGTGAAAACCGAAAATAGTTCTTTGTCAAGAGAAACAAAAGCTTACAGAAACACGGATTTGCAAGTGTTGTTATTGGTTGTTACTCCAGACGTTTTTTCAACAAATACAGTTATCAATTTCGTT
>JADBJO010000428.1:337500-345000 GCA_016801955.1 Conus betulinus | reverse complement strand
TTTCACCTCCAGTGCATCATTTCACCCCAGATACCAGTACCATGTAACAGTTTGAAGCTGCAGTGTTCTTCAACTTGTTTTTCATGACACTGTGTGTGTCTGTGTGTGTATGTGTGTGAGTGTGAGTATGTGTGTGTGCATGCATGCTTGCAAGCATGTGTGTGTGTGTGTGTGTGTGTGTGTGTGTGTGTGTGTGTGTGTGTGTGTGTGTGTGTGTAAGTGAGTGAGTTAGTGCATGTGTGTGTGTATATCATGTTTGTGTGTGTGTGTGTGTGTGCGTGTGCACGCGTGCATGTGGATGTGTGCATATGTGTGTGTATGTCTTGTATCCTGGATTCTCTTCTTGGCTGGTACTCTGATCTTATGTCAAACTGCCTACCAAGCTCTCTCACTTGAGTCTCTCTCTCTCTCTCTGTGTTCCTGTATCTGTTGCTGTCTCTCTCTGTCACACACAGTGTACATACATATTCACATAGAATGCAGATGTTTAAGTGGTTTGTCCTCTGTTTCATGCAGGATGAAGTAAGAACAGACTCCAGAAAGAAGAACCTGTTAATCCTTGTTTTGAACTACTTGAATGAAGAAGGGTACGGTAAGATTTTATGCTGTTGCAGTTCATTTTTGTTGCACTTTTTATTTTCATTATCTGAGCCTGCATGGCTGTCTAATCCCTCACTGTTCTGTCTATCTGTCTGTCTGTCTCTCTGTATCTCTGTCTGTCTGTCTTTCTTTCTTTCTTTCTTTCCCTCCCCCTTCCTCCTTTATCCCCCCCTCTCTCTCCCTTTCTCTTTGCTTCTCTTTTTCTGTTGGTCAGTCAGTTTGTTTGTTTTCCTGTCGGTCTTGTCTGTATTTGTCTTTTTCTTTTTGTCACACACACACACACACACACACACACACACACACACACACACACACACACACACACACACACATGTACACACTGTTCACACAAATATTTGTACACACACGTCCACACACATGCACACGCACATGTTACAAAAACATGCATATATACATGTATGGACATACATTCTTTCTTCATCTTAATCTTCTTTTTTTTTCAATCATTCTTCAGTCTGCTAGTTCAGTGGTTCAGCCCAGCCATTTTGCACCATGAATTGTTTACTTGGTAAGTTTGTCATCATAAGTTGATTTGCTTTTGTCAACGTGTCAGCTGTGAACTTTTAACCTGGGCAGTACATAACTAAATTAGTTGTACTTTCTCTGAACCCTTTTGCACTTGATGATTGACTGCACCCTTGTGTTTATGTTATCTTCATTAAATTGTTGGTCATTGATGTTGTTTAGTTTTATACAACAGATCTATCGTTTTGTTGTGGTAATATTTCTTCAAAAATGGACAGTTCAGTTTTGTAGATGAGGTCGTTGTTTGATGTCTGTAATAACTTGTGAAGAATTGATCTAGTTGTTCAGGCCTCAGGTGGGATTTAGAACCTTTTGTTCAGGAAATATCTTTAAACAAACACACAATCAAACAAACAACAAAATCAACAAACAGTGGTGAAGCAACCCTGTGCCAAGTAGTGTTTAAAAAAAATTGTGAGATATAGCTTAGTGGCTAATGCAGTCAACTATGAATGAAGACAATTCATGTGCCATGGTTCAAATCTTGCATGAACGTTTATGTTGTTGTCCCCTTCCCTGTTAGACCAGAAGTTGTAGTCTGAGTAATAGGTAATGTGAGGTTCCTTGTGTAGCTTAAACTAAGTGTTATAGAAAGAATCTATGACATCAAAAAGGCTATACCTGGCAAACTTATGCTGTAAGATCTTTCATTTTTGAACAAAATTGCTGCAACAGACAGGAGATGAAAAAGTATGTGTCAGTTATCGGCAGTAGACTTCGGCCGTGCATACTTCTACAGAGAGCAACCTGATTGTACTGTGAGAAAACAGTTGCAATGAAACCGTTTTACAGGTTTTACAAAATAACTAATTAAAGGCAGACAATGTCCAAAAAGGATTAACTGTGCGTGTATCATTGTCAGCAATTCATGTACTTTTTGTAACCATGCCTTCATCATTATGTTTTTGCAGGTACCTCGACTCTTCACACAAACACTAGCTAAAGAGACCAATATTGACCTGAGTCGCTATGAAGTCTGTGATAACATTGACCTGGAAACCATACTCATGGAATATGAGTCATACTACTATGTTAAGTTTGCCAAGTACCCCAAGCTGACCAAGAAGTTGACCCAGAGCGGTAGGTACCATTTACAAATTATCAGGGGGGAGGGGGGGGGGGGGGCCTTTTTTTTTTTTTTTTTAACCAAGGGACAGGGTAAAGGGAATTTGTAAAATCTTCCCAGCCCTTTCTTTGGTATTCCATGACATTCCTAAAACTGTCTTCTTGTGTTAATTCAGTTACCACACTTGGATTCATTCAATAACGCTGCTAGGATTAGCAGTCTATAAGAAGCTAATGGAGTCAGTTCACTGGTACATCACCAGCCAGAGGAGACACTGCATTGTTGCTAGCTCACCTCAGTGGTGTACTTTTGCTTTTTTTTTTTTTTTTTTTTAAATTCAGTGTTTTGTAGGTTAGTGGAAATGGTCATTCATGGAGCTGATTTTAGGCAGCATTTGTACTGAGGAGGAAATTCTTGTTCTCTGGCCCCTGTTTAGGGAGAGCCTCTGTAAATCTGTTTGCGTGAATGCCGCACACAGGCAGATAGGTGACTGGACAGAAGTCACCAGAGCATCGTAGGTCGCCACAAACTAAGAGACTGATGATACTATATTGCAGTTGAATCAGTTGTCATGCAAGAGTTGTAGTTACATTAAGAAAAAAATCTGCTGCGTGTTATTCTTTTTTTGTTTGTTTGTTCTCATCTCCCATGCTTCTACCCCCCCTTCCCCCTGTCAGAGTGGTGTTATTCCCATGCCACACCTTCCAGCTCATCCCATACACCACCACTCTCAGATTTGGCCTGTACACAGAACCACAGTCCATGGGGAGCAATCTGTATCAAGCTGTCATAAGGCAACCCACCAGAAGAGACAGTGCATTGCTGCTGATCGAGTCACTTTGGTCCTATTCACTGGTGCCTGTCCAGATCCAATCAACATACGCAGTACATCATTACGCCCACATTGACATTAGTAACGGGTGAGGAGCCAGCATGAGTGAGCATGCATCAAGAGTGCTCCACTGTGTCCTTCCAATGACTCTTGACATGATTTTACTTTGTTGGAGGAGCACCCCCCCAGGAGTACACCACTACATCCATACAGTGTTGTTGATATGCATTAATTTTGTTTGTTTCTTCATTGCTTTGTTACTGATAAGGATATTGATACATCAATGATGTTTAGGAGTTACGTTTTGGTAACTAGAGTGTGATGGGCTGTTCAGAAGACTTCTTTTGTTCCTGTTCTAATAAACCCAAAAGGCAGCCCTGAACACTTGACATTGTAATATAGCACATTGGTTCAATGGAGCAAAGCACGGCAAGGAGGTAAGCAGTGGGATGACATCTGAAATATCCCTTTTTCTCCTACTTCCCCCATCCCTATCCTACCCAGGCCAGTTTCCTTCGTCACTTTCCTGCCCAATCTACTCTAACCCTACTCTACTCCACTTCTCTGACTCTCTTATTAATCACATACACCACACACACATGCACACACACACACACACATACACACATACACACACACACACACACACACACAAACACACACACACACACACACACACACACACACACACACACACACACACACACACACACACACACAGTGACAAATGTGCATCCATGCTACATTCAGAGATGAAAATAAGCAAAATTCTAGATGCCATCTCTGTTCTCCCCACCCAAAAGAAGTTGACACCCTAAAAGGAATTCGAGTAGCCAACAACTAGCTTGCCAGTAAATAAACTGCATGGTGGACCAATAGTTGGCTTCTGGAGTTCTTTGTCAGCTGCCACTCTATGGAAATTCAGCTCTTCAGAACAGGCGCCCATTTGACACTACTGAAATAACCCATCAGATAGAAGTGTGGTGTCTCTTCTGAAAAGTTGCTGCTGATGACCTTGTTGACTGTATCCTGGGGATTGGCGATGGTGTGGTCTGTGGAGGGAGGAGGCAAGGTGTAGCTGTGCGAGGGGGAGCTGGAATGAGTGGTGTGAAAATGATAGCACTAGGAGGGCACAAAGAGGAGGCAGTCAACAGGAAAAACAGTCTCTTCTGGATGGTGCAGAAGCTGTCAATGTGAAGATGCTAAGACACTTGCTGAATTGTGCATCAAGTGGATCAAGACTGAAAACAAGACCTTTGTTCTGCCAAGTCTCGTTCTTGGTTGTCCTGGAAATGTGAGATGGAAGTTATCTCCTCATTGGTACACAAAAGTCATGTAAGCTCAGACTTTTGAAAAAAAAGTTTGGGCATGTGTTTTGAAATGAAATAGTTCATCAGCCAGGCTGCTGTGTTGAAACTGTTGACAGCTGTATTCAGAATGATCACAGTAAATAGCAAATAGATGAACCCCTTTGATACATTTGAACATGCATACTAAGAATACGGGTAGTGTTCCAAAGCCTAATGGCTGCTAGGGTAGTGAACTGTTCGAGGTGCACTGGATCTGGAGCACAACATAATTGAAGATGAGGCACATCCCACTCCATCTGCTGTCTAAACCCTCGCAGACCTGAGTTGGATGCACGTTCACAGGTGGATGGGGAGTGTGGGATTTCATGCCTAAAAGTCGGACATCACAAATGGTTCGAACTCATGACCATCAGCTCTGCAGGCAAATGCTCTAAGCGTTTAAATACTGAGGTCCAGCCTGAAAGCTTTACACTGTTGTCTGGTCCTTCGTCAATGATTGATCTCAGTTTCAGTCTCAAGAAAGTTTTTTTTTTTTTTTTTTTAAATTGATTTTTGTGTGTGTGTGTCATACAGTTCAGTTACATTGTCATGACACTGTAGTTGACTTTCATTCGCTTCTTCTCTGTCTTCAGTTGAACATGGGTTACTAATACAAATTTTAGTATTCAGGCATAGCCTGATGAAATGATGCCAAGTATACAGAAGTAAACGAAAATCTGAATAGGCTTAAGCCAGGACAGTACTTCCATTTCTTCATTGCTTTCTTCTGTGCTGATTTCGTAACTTCTCTCCCCCTTTCCTCCATTAATTAAATTTTTTTTTCTCAGCCTTCGATCTTTGTAGTTACTTTTTATTTCATACAAATTACAGTGGTACATATTTTTTGTAGAAGTGCTTTATGTTTTAGCTTGAAGTCTTCAGATGTTTAAATGAAAATGACGGTTATCAATTACTGATTTTTCCTTTAGATGTCATATGACTGATTTTCAGTAGTGACAGAGATCTATTTTCTGTCGTTTCAGGTCTCTCCCAGGTATCAAAAGTAAATGTTTGTTCCAATGAGTGCTGTTTTTTTTTTTTTTTTTGTGTGTGCTTTTCCCCCTTCTCTTACTCTGTACTAACCTGGTCTGCTGTGCTTCGTACTTTCCATTACTGGAGTGCTGTGGTCGGTTTCACCTGTCTGAGGGTAAATGTGTCACACAAGTACCAGTCATGATTTCTGAGCTGAAGACCGCTAGAAGGGATTAATTGATTTTGGTAAATTTTAGCTGTGGCGTCTGATAAGTAGAGGAAAAAAAATGGAAAAGTAGATGAAGAAACAGACCTATAGTATGTAAAGAAATAGATCTATCGATGAAATAATAGTTAGAGATAAAAGGAATCAGATTGTAAATGGTAGATATATATCTATATAGGTGATGCTGAAGTAGTGATTAGGTGAGCTTGAGTTTGGGTGTGTATTATGGAGCTAAAAAAAAGGTAGGGAAAAAAGTGGGAAAAAGCGATCCCCTTCTTCTTCTTTTCTTTTTTTTCTCTTAAATTAACATGTAGGACAAGCATTAAGAACAGAAAGACAGAAAATTTACTGTAAATACATAACAGGCCCATATGATGCATTTGTAGATCTACAGTTAAGTGTTTTTCATTTCCCCAAGAGGAGTTAAGATGGTGCTTTCCTGAAGAATGAGACTGTTTTTTGTTTCCATGGAAGGATTGTTGCTTCCTTCAATTTCTGTAAGTACTCTGCCCCTGTTGCCGCACACATTTCCAATCACTCAGTCCATCGTAGAAAGACTGCCACATGGGCATCACAGGGTATATGTGAGAGACTGTGGAAAACCTGCTTTTTCAGAGGGCTGACCACAGCTGGAAACTTTGTTCTTGCAAGGAACTTCTTGAGTGACAGGGAACAAGATGGCGCAAGGAGGTAGGGTGTGGCAAAGTTGTTGCGTTGTCTGCTACAGTTTAGTTTTCAACAGAAGACACATCAAGGGCAGGTGCTTTGTCATGAAGCTGTTTGATTCCCTTCATGCTTATTATTTTTGGTCAAGACACTGGAAGACCTGTTCACTTCAGACAAAGTACAGAAGTTGGGTTGAACGTGCTGGTCACTGTCTTTCTTTTTCTTTTTTTTTTTGCAGTTTCTACTGCACAATTTCTCTTGTGGTGGAAAAACTACTATTGAGAACTTGCAAGCACAGAGACAGCGCCGAGTGATTTGAAGACAATTTTTACCTTTTGAGGATCCATAACTTGTATTATGGCTTCTTGTGAATTCATGTTTCAGCTCCTGTGACAATTTCATCAAGAAGTTTGAATCACATCTCTTACTGTATTGAAGAGCTCTTAAGAAATGCTGTCTTTCATCAAGAAGTTTTGAATCACATCTCTTACTGTATTGAAGAGCTCTTAAGAAAATGCTGCCCTCTGCCTCTTGTTTTCTGGCGTTAAAACTTGGGAAATCCATCAGAAAGATAACTGCTGTGTTCATAAGCTGCTTGCTCATTGTCTTGTCAACAGTTGATGAATTGATGTCTAAAGTACCTACTGTCTCTCTCTTGAATCTTTGCCAGCCATATCTTTTACACTGCTACAAATTTATATTGCTTTTTTTGTTTCCACGCGTCTTTCCTCTGTTCTCTTCACAAGATGACTGAGCGAGAGCATGAGAAATATATTTCGCCCACCTGCATATAGTTGGTTTTAAAGACCTGTGCAGATGCTGTTTCAGTGCACATCTGTCAGCAATGTATCATGCACTGAGAGTGACGCACACCTTCATTAGTAATTGCACAAATTAAGACCAGTGCAGCAAACTTGGCTAAGGCAGACGGTTAAGCAAAATGAGTAGCCTGGTCAAGGCAGTTCTCAGGAGTTAAATGGTATAAACTCAATGGTCCAGTCATATGAAGATTTTAGATTCATATATGATACCTTTGACATATTTTTTTGTCTGTATTTTGAGTTCTAGACTGGCATAATTTTGGTAAATGCTAGTAAACATGAACTTGGTTTGTGTATGGCTGATAACAGCTTTTTCGAGAACATGAACACCTCCTCCATTTCCTTTAATCAGTATTAGACAGTGCCTTCACAAAATATTTTTGAGTAAGAAGACAAGTGAAGAAAATATATATTTCATCATG
>JADBJO010000428.1:330000-332500 GCA_016801955.1 Conus betulinus | reverse complement strand
TTTAATGCTTTGTGCCCTGTTCATCTCGGTCTATCTTCACCCCTCTCCTCCCCCATCCCCTACTCTCCATAGGCCCACCCTCACCCTTAATCTCACCCTTTGCCAGTATCTGCTGTTCCAGTTGTTGCTTCCTAACTGGAGTTGGTGTATGTTTACAGCTGGCGATCGAGGGAGACTACTTCCAGGGAAAAATGCACGAGCCAACAGGTACATGCCTTTTTTCATCTTATTGAATGGATTTATGTATCTTTGATCCATTGACCCCTAGCATTTCTGTCGCACCCTGTGTCTGTGTGTGCTCTTTCCATTGTTTAAGACAGCCATTCTCTCTGTTTTCCTCTCTCTCTCTCTCTCTCTCACACACTGCCCACAGTTTCATTTGCTGTTGACTTGTTCTTGCTTAACATTTTATTTTAACCATTTACAAGCCAGTGCATGTTGTCACAAACTGTTTTTTTTTAATGCATTTTTCTAAAGTGAGAGGGAAAGGAGAGGAGGCGTGTGCTGCTTCATGGCATCTGTTTCCAGGTTCCCATCTATTGACTTGGCAAAACTAGTTTGAAACTAACTGGGTAGGTTTTGGATATATATTTGTGTGTGAGTGTGTGTGTGTGTGTGTGTGTGTGTGTGTGTGTGTGTGTGTGTGTGTGTGTTCATCATATATGTGTGTGCATGCACATAAGTGACTTGACAGTGTTAATCACTAAATGCGAACAAAATACATTTTTAGTGGCAAGGATTTTTTACCTTACATACCAATGGACCAATGGTAAATGTAAATCATTAATATATGTGTGTATGTGTGTATGTATGTGTGTGTGTGCGTGTGTGCGTGTGTGTTTCAAGCCATCTGTTACACTCGCCAGCATCCTATCAAAAAGTTTGGTTAATTTTTTTTGGGTGTCATTTTGATGACTTATTTTAAACCTTGCTTTGTCCCCTAAGATGTATATATCAGAATCATTAATGTCTTCATAGTTCTTTTTGTTTTTTAGTACTCTGTCTTCCAAGACAAGGTACAACTCCAAGGACCTTTCGCGAACAAAGTAGATATGTCAAGCTTGACATTTGTGCATTTTGTTTGTGTGTGTATGCATGTGTGTGTGTGTGTGTGTGTGTGTGTGTGTGTGTGTGTGCGGCTTTGTGCATTTTATTTGTGTGTGTGAGTGTGTGCTTTTTTTTTTTTTTTTTTTTTTGCTTCTATTTTGAACAAGATTTTGGGCTTTTTTTTAAATTTTCGTTTGAAATTCTGTTCTTTGATTGGAATTGATTATTAAATACCAGCCTCTCTGATTATTTTGGATAAGAGAACCTCCAGCAGACTAGTGGAAATGCTCTCTCAGTTTGCTGATTGGGCAACCAGTTTTTGGCTGTGTCATGAACAGGTGACTGAGCTGTCAGCTTCAGTGTAGATTGATTGCACGCTTCCTTACTTTCCTTTTCACTTGCACTCTGATACCCTAACCCCACTGACTTTTCTCAGAACAGAACCCCAGCAGTGTTCTTTCTCACTGTGATGAGGTGTGTCCTATAAATGAAATGTGCTGGCAGCATGCATGTATTTATGCATTATGATCAGTCACTGCAGAAACAATACATCTGCTCCGTTTGCCTCCGTCGTAAGCCAGGATCACAATTGCGAGCTGACTCTGCCACTGTCTGCATGTTTGAATTGACTTTATTTGTATTTATCATTTCTTTAATAAAGGAGGGCAAATATATATTTGGAGGACAAGTTGTTGTCTACTTATCCCCAGGTTGACTAAAGATTATTAGGAAATTTCTAGCCCAGCTAACATTGCTGTAATTCCTGCTCTGAGTGTGATCCATAAAGATGATTAATGCTGACTTTTTTCCTTGTTTTGTTGCTTCTTCTTGTACAGATTTATGTTGCTGTTTTGCTTTTTATTTGTGTTTATGCTTATTGTTTCTGGTTCCTGATTATTTGTTTATTGTTTGAGATGAAAAGTATGGGTAATTTTTTATTCATGAAGATGTCTGGGAAATATTTGTAGGCCCATGTGCAGGTATGGAAGAAGTGACAGGTATTAAGTCTAATCTGTGCTAGAGAGCATGGTATTTTTTCTCATATAGATTGAGATAAATTGAGTGCAGAGGGGAGAGGTAAGGGAGGTGTGTGTGTGTGTGTGTGTAGGGATAATAAGGAGAAAGTGTGGGAAGGGAGAGGGGATGGGGGCAGGGATTTTGGTTAAGGTTATTAGGGAGTGTTGAGGAGGGGGTGTAGGGGGAAGAGGAGAGGAAGGATATGGATACAATGAATGGTAAAGAAAAAAAGTAAAACCTTAGAAAGAGGAAATATCCATTGAATCCTGTCTTGAATTAAGAGCAGTGTGTAGTGTCACCTGTGACAGATACAGGTTTCACAAGATCTGTAAATGGAGGTACATATCAGATACTGAAATCTCTTCACCCAAACACACAAAAAGTTGCATCGAAATCAAACAGCCATAAACACCTGCGGCAAACACACACACACACA
>JADBJO010000428.1:220000-327500 GCA_016801955.1 Conus betulinus | reverse complement strand
TGTATAGAATATAGGATACTGTCCTTGGGGAGAGTGCATCACTGTGGCATGGTGCTGCCTCATTTTATCTTCTTTTTTTTCTTCTCAGCCTGGCTTAACAGGTCATTTTTTTTTTCATTGAAAATCAACAAAAACTAGGAAACTAGAAAATTGCTGAATATTTCTCTTGGAACAATGCGAGAGGGAAGGGTGATTATAAGTGTGAAAAAAAAAAAAAAATTCATACAGGTGAATAAAATGTTGGTGCATGCGTGTTTTTATTTTCCTTTCAGAACAAAGACGGACAAGCAATGAACGGCCATGCTGAAGGCTTGTCATTGCAGGGAATGACTGTTCATGGAGCTCAGGGACCCAGTCAGAACGCTGAAATAGCTAATGAACCTGTCCAGAAACCTCGACGGGTGCGCTTATTTTTTTAAAACTCGTGTTTGAATGTTGGGTTTATTGGTGTCTGTGCTGTGGTGTACCAAATAGGGAAGGGGGGGGGGGGGGGGGGGTGATGTGTGCCAATGTCTGGCTCTTAGGCTCTGGGAGTTAGCACAGACATTACAGAACACATTTGCGCCCTACGTTATAGCACACCCATGCGCATATTGAAACGCTCACACACTCACACGCACGCACTCACGCACTCACACACACACACACACACACACACACACACACACACACACACACGCACTACACACTAACACACTCACATATGCACTCACATACACACACAGTCTTCTTGTTTCTCTGTCTCTGTTTCTATAGCTCATTGCTGTCTTACAGGTATTGTTGCACCCATGATTAGACCATATGTCCTCTCTCCCTTTCTTGCTCTGTCTGTCTGCCTTTCTCACTGTCTCTTTCTCTCTGTCTCTCTCTGTCTCCCCCTCCTCTTTCTCTCTCTCTCTCTCCCTCCCTCCCTCTGTCTTTCACTTTGTTTGCTTGTTTGTTTTCTTACATTATTTCATTTCACTGCATATTGTAGTCCATACTCAGGGCGAGGACTTGATGTAAAAAAAAAAAAGCATGTCAGTGCAGTGCTTACCTATTATCCTTGTAAATAAAGAATTTTGTCTTGTCTTGTCTCTCTCTCTCCACCTCTCTTCTGTCTCTGTCTCTGTCTCTCTCTTTCTCTCTCTCTAACTTTCACTCACACACATACACGCACACACGCTGGCACACATGCACGCACGCGCGCACACACACGAACACACACACACACACACACACACGCACACACACACACACACACACACACACACACCTCTTCTAACCATTTAGCCAGTTTTATTTTATCCACACACACACACACTTCATACCTCCCCCAACTTCTTCCACCCTCCCCTTTCCCCTACTGCACATGATTGTAGACACACACACAACACAAGCGCACGTGCACACACACACACACACACACACACACACACATTCACATACATACACACACGTACACACACGCACACACACACACACACACACACACACACACACACACACACACACACACACACACATACACACCACACACACACACACACACACACACACACACACACACACACAGGCTACTGAACTATCAAATGTGTTATTTTTTTGCTCTGTCTCGTTCAACTTTCTGAAAATTCTCCACCCTCATTCCCCATCCTTTTACACCCCCCCCCCCCCCCCCCCCCATCATCCCTTCCTTTGTGTTTTCCTCACTTTCTTGTTTTCCTTGTTCTCTCTCTCTCTCTCTCTCTCTCTCTCTCTCTCTCTCTCTCTCTCTCTCTCTCTCTCTGCAGTCTTATTTCATTACTTCTTCATTTCCGCCCAGATACTGATATTGACCTGAGTGAGAACATTCTGTGCGAAAAACATGTCTGTATGCGTATGTGTGTGCTTGCAGCAATTTGGACAGATCATTGACGTGAGGGCAATGTTGAACGAGGCGACTCGCATGGCAGCGGAAGAGGGTGTTTCAAATGATGTAAGTTGGGAAAGCTGGTTTCCTTGGCAGTGTTGTGATCTGAAACATAACAGTTTTTAAAACAAAACGTCTGATCTTTTTCTTTGGAGAGAACGCTGCCGAGTTACATATGTTCACATTTTTTAATAGTAAAGGTTTACTGTATGATGTGAGTGAAAGCTTTTTTTTTCTTCTCAGAACTGTATATGTTTCTTCTAACTTGAAAAAACAACAACAACAACAACAACAACAGCAACAAATCAAGAGTGTTATTGTAATGCAGCTAAACCCTCTGTACAAACAAAATAGAAACAAGCTGAAAACAAAAAGGAAACAAACATACGTGATAAGCACGTGCAACATATGAGTGTATTTAGGATATATCACAAGCATGTAGACAGGAACAAGCAAGGACACCCACTGTATTCTTCCTAATGACATGCGCTGTGGAAGAGGTGTGCCCTCTGCATGCTGATGTGCCAACGTTTTGTAGAGCAAGCAGGATTTGTTCATGAGAAAGCTGTCATTCCACTTAATTTTGGGAGGGAGCTTCCTGATTGGATGTGTCACACAGCCTTGTCACAGAGTCTCAGTAGTTCTCTGTTCAACCGTGACCATGTGACACAAACAGGTTTTGTGGTCAAACCTAGAGACTGATCATGAGAAAAGAAGTCAGTCAGTAGCTGATACGGATCTTGGCAACAAAGGCGTAGAAGGTGAAAGCAGAGAAAGGGGAAAGCCTATCAGGGGAGGCAATTTATGTTATGCAGTTATCGTAAATAAGATTCTAAGTCAAAACATTGAAATACATTGTCGCTTTATGACAAACAGTAAACAAACATTTTATGTTGAATGCAAGAATAAATGTCTGTGAGTTATCGAAGATTTAAATGAGTTGAAATAGGGATGAGCATTATTTTGTGCCCGTTTATAAACAGGATTTAAAACTATATATAAAGTTTCAGATTGTATTAGGTCCCTGGACAAATTCAGTTCTAGCATGCTACAAATGGGAGACAATCTTTTGGGAATTATATACAAGTCAGACAACGCATGTTGACTGCCGCAATGGCCAATTTTATTTGTTTATTTGTCAGCGTGTGAATATGTTGAACCAAATGCAATACATGGGAGAAAAAAGTCAACCCAGAATTGGATGATTCACAGACCGCTAAAGTGGTCACCTAGTATTCGACAGGTGTCTTGGATGTCAGAAGGTATGTGTTCATGACATTAGGTTCTGAGGAAAAGAAAGTAACCTAGAATTGGATGAGTCACAAACAGCTAGAGTGGTCACTTTGTGTTTGACACACTTGTCTTAGACTTGAGAAGGTACTTGTACACGTTTCAGTATTAGATATTTAGGAAAAGAAAGTCACACTGAATTGGATAAACTGTAGACAACTAGAGTGGTTACCTAATGTTTCATATACTTGTCTTTTATGGGAGAAGATACCTGTCTGTCTTTCAGTCTCTCATGTATAGGGGTTGTTTTGTTTTTCACCTTCCACCAATGGATCCTGAGCAGTGGTCAGGGTGCTAGTTTTCAAAGCATATAATCTGCTATTTTTGGTGCAACAATTTGGTTTTTAATGGTCATGATCTTATAAAAACAAAAGGTGGTTCAAAATGATGCTCGTATAGATCACACTTTTAATTGTACTTGTTAGGTAAACCATATTCTTTAAGAAAATGATTAATGACACATGTCATGATGAAAATGAGTGAAGAAAACATTTTAGTTTTCCCAGCCCCAGTTTCTGTCTCTTTTGTGACTGTCTGATTCGCCCTCTTCCCACCTGTCTGTCTGTCTGTCTGTCTGTCTGTATGCCTGTCTGTTTGTCTGCCTTTCTCTCTTTTTGTCAGGTGACATGTTACATCTTGTTACCATGTGATGATGATGACAGACGTTCTGTAACACTGGTAATTAGAGACATCCTGTAACACTGTGCTGATTACATGTCCTGTAACACTGCTGATTACATGTCCTGTAACACTGTGCTGATTACATGTGTAATACTGTGGTGATTATGGATATCCTGTAACATTTTGCTGCTGGTGACATATGTCCTGTAACACGTGCTTACAAATATCCTGTCACATTCGTGATTACAGACATCCTGTTACACTGTGGTGTTTACAGACACCCTGTAACACTATGAAGATTACAGACATTCTGTTATAGTGTGGTGATGTTCATTAAGCATGAATGCGAGACAAAATGTCTACTTCTTCGATGCTGCAGAGCTGATGATGAGAATGTGTTTTTTTTTCCCTTTATTGTTTTACTCTTAAAAGAATTTATTTTGATGTCTTGCCTGCAACCAAAGTTAAGTTGCTTCCCACCATCTCCTCTGAGTTCGTCCTGCTCCAGATTATTCCGTAACCATATTTGTCCTGACTAAGGCTTTACGGTTCAGAATTGTGAAGTTTGGTAGCCTTCATAAAGTGTTTAGATATAACAGCATTCACCGGTATACAAGGTATCTTTAGTGCTGTGTACTCTTTAAATTCACTCATGCATGTGCTTAGAGGTAAAGGGGTAGATGTTTGGACAGATTTGCATGTTTGTGTGGGTTTTAAAGTCCAGTTGGGACAGGGGTGACTGGGAGAGATGATGACTGCGTGTGTGGATGGAGGGAAAGAGAAGGAAGGTGTAAAGGGATAGGAAGAAGCAGGGAATGGGCCGGGTGTGGAGGAGTTATCAGTAAGGCGATTTGGAGGGATGGGCATTTCTTTCACGTTTATCCAGTGATAAACTGGGATGTTCATATGGGTCAGCAGCGGTATGATTGAATGAAGAGTTGGCATTTGTTGGGGGATGTGGAAGTTGGTAACTTCAGATTCTTTTTCTTTTTTTTTGTCACTAAGGTAACGTCCATAAAAATGGTCCTTGTGAGTATGAGTGACTTATCTGTTTCTTGCAGGATCGAATGTTAAAACCACTGGGAGGTTATATGGGCTACAGCAGTGAATGGAGAGAGCTTGCACAAACCATTAGTCGTGTAAGTACACTGCTGTGTGTTGCGCGTTAGAATAGAATATGTGTGTGTGTGTGTGTGTGTGTGTGTGTGTGTGTGTGTGTGAGAGAGAGAGAGAGAGAGAGAGAATTTATATGGTTTAAGATAAAGAAAGACTATAGATTTGATACTGTATCGAATTAAAATAAAAACACCTTTGGCAGACTACTTTACTTGCAGGGAGTCGGTTTCAGCTACTTTTATTATTTGCTTAGCTCTCTCTTTTTTTGAATGATTATAAGTAATTAAGACTTGAGTGTCCATGAGTTCAGCAACATTATGACTGGATTAGACCATTTTGAAGTGTTTTTGAAATACGTTTAGTGCTGTGGGAAAGACAGTGAAACATTTAATTTTCCTTGAATCAGACATTTGCAGTTGACATGCTGGGGTATGTTTCCCCTGAGGAAATATTGCTTCAGAAATGTCACATAAATAACTTTAATTAGAAGAGTTTTGAAAGGGATTAGTTTGTAGGAGTGGTTGTTTCTTAAGGTTAGAATCAGATGATCAGTGTGGCATTTCATACAGCCCACAACTCTGAGAACTGTTGACAATGAAGCCTTGAAATAGCTTCAGTAGTGCCACAAATCTTGGAGGCAGTTTGCGTGAAATATAAAACTTAACTCAACACCATCATTATAGAGACCAGTTGATCAGCAAGTCAAGATCCAGGACCAGCAATGCAGAAAGTGTATAACAGATGAGGTCCTGAGTAGATCAGTTTGTGAACTACAAGGAATGGTTTGTGACACCGCTGGACACATGAATGCTGGTGAAGTTCATCAGTGTATTTGACATATGTATGGAAGCACTTACATACTTGCTTATTGATGAACGACCAGATTCTTATTCAATGTTTGTGTGTGTTGCAGGATATTTACTTACAAAATCCAAATGTGAGGTGGGATGACATCATAGGTCTAGATGAAGCAAAGAGACTGATGAAAGAGTCTGTAGTTTATCCAGTCAAGGTAAATGTTTTTGTTCTTACTATGTTGTTGCCATATTTCTGTTATTGTTGTTGCAAGGTTTACCATAATCATCATTTATCGTTCATCTGTTTTCTCAGATGATTTATTGATTGTGGATTTTGTGTGGTGACATTCCATTGAATACTAATACAAAAGTATGATTCAGGATTCGTGGCTTTTATTTGTTTAAACTGACATGAAGTAACTGGCTGTTTCCCAGAAAAAAAGTAGTTGACATGTCATCTGCCCTTTTCTCTTTTAAATGTAAATACATGTGCATGCATGAAAAAGCACATGCATGGATCCAACCATGCATGCATGAACACACATGCTTACACATATGCATGTTATACACATACATGTTCGTGTGCACACACACATACTCACACACTCTCTCTCTCTCTCTCACACACACACACTCTCTCTCTCTCTCTCACACACATTCTCTCTTTCTCTCTCTCTCTCTCACTCACAGTTGCATGTATAAGCACAAACATAAGTAAGTAAAATTGCTTATAGACCAGCTGATTGCAAGGGCCATATCAGTTGTCGTCTCGTTGAAGTCAACTCACAAGTCATTAAAAAAAAATATACACAGTCCTTCTAATACATCTTCTAAAAACACATTGGAAACTTCATTAAAAATCTTTCTTCTGTAAAATCTTAGATCAGATAAAAAATGTTAAGCTTTTTTGGAATTCAAAGATCACATTAGGTGAGACATCTGTGAACAAGGTTTTCATGGAGTATGCTGTAAAGTGTTTATGTGTCATATTATGCAAGTCTCAACACTCTAAAAGAATATGTTTCACTGTGAATAGTACATGACATGGAATGCACCACGGAGCTTCTTCACCTTTTAAAAGATAAGAATTGATGTAAAAGGAGTGGCCTGTATGCAAATGGCACAAAACTGTTTCTTCTTTGGGCGCCTCAGGAACTTGGTAAAAAACTCTCAGGTTTGGACGGATTTTGTACATTTGTTATCAGTCTGCAAGTTCCATATGTACAAACATGCACATGCACACACACGCGCACACACACACACACACACACACATGAGCGCATGCACACACATATGCATGCATGCATGCATGCACATGAGCACACACATGCTAATACGTACAAGTGCACACAAGTATATGCATACACATACATCTACGCAGGTATTTCATTTACACCAGACAGAATGTTTGTATATTTGTTTACACCAGACAGAATATTTTCTTTCATAATTAACTTTCATTTTATTATTCTGTCTAATTAAAAAACAATCTGAGATCTAATTCAAAAGAACTGGATGATCTGAATCGATACAGACATAACATTTTCACTACTAGAGAGTTGTTGTCCTTTGGTATTGTTTCTGTTCAGTTCTTCTGTTGTTAGAACACTGCAGTAAATGAAAGACAAGCTTATCTGCAAGTTGCCTGTACAGACCTGAAACGTAAACCTTGTTATTTCTCTTTGGCATTCAAAGAGTCTCTGCTTGACCCAAAAGCTTGCACCACTTTCTCCACTTGGGTATCCACATATGTGTCCACCTGTCAGCCCCTCTCATGTCAGATTAACATAAAGGTCCACTGGCCACGTCAGGCAGCTGTCAGCAGATTAGGCTCAGACACTAACACGGTCAGAACTGCCCGTTTTGCGGATACAAGCTTTAAAAGAGCTGTGATCAGATTATCATTGATTGGTAGCCGACACTTGACCATGACTGTCAATAGGAGTGGGGGCATTCAGTTACCAACAGGACCTTGGTACGCTGCCTTTGGGTTTCATTGGACAGGCTGTAACACGTCTTCACTGTTGTGCATCACTGAGGACATGAAAGTTTGGGAGGTTGCCCAACTGTCTTGGCACCCCAACAACTTGCAATCAAAGGTTGACCATAGGCAGGAAACTAATGAGGTACAGGTGATGGTCATGGGATTTAGTGTCGGCGTTAAAAGGGAAAGAAATTGTCTGTTGCGCCCTTTGAACTATGCACTTCTTATGATGCGAATCCTGGAGGATCCATACTTCAAAGAGTGGTACACAGATATGGCAGCTCATGGAGCATAGGTCCTGGTGGACTCATGTCACTGGTTAAAGGATAAAGTCTTGAGGACTCTTTAACGATTAGGGATCTTGTATGACCCACATCACCTGAAGAAGCATAAACACAGTAAGAACATGAAGTAAAACCTACGTAAAACTGTATGTGTACTGCAGGAACCATATTGTTGGGTATGTGAAATCAAGAGCAGTGTCAGGTGAAAGGTAAAACCAGCCCAACACATTCATTTCTTCTCCACAACTTGTAGAGTGTCGCAGAAACTTCTGAATCAGCAGTTTGTAGGCAGTATTATAGTTGGATTCAAACTTATCTGTGTGCTCCTGCTTTCTGTCTTTACAGTATCCACAGTTGTTCCAAGGCATCCTGTCACCATGGAAAGGTGTGCTGCTGTACGGTCCTCCGGGCACAGGGAAGACCCTGCTGGCCAAAGCCGTGGCCACAGAGTGCAACACCACCTTCTTCAACATTTCTGCTTCCACCATCGTCAGCAAGTGGCGGGGAGACTCGGAGAAGCTGGTCAGGGTAGGTTGGTCAGAGAAGTTTCAGAATGTTTGATCCATTGAAAGGGCGGGTGATTTTGCCCCTCTTCCAGTGTGGATTGAAGTACCCCAGCATAGATGAATCTGTTCTTGTCATTGTTCTACATTTTAGCAAAATTGTTAAATGCTTGCAAATTATTTTAAACATGTATGTTTTCTTTTCAGAAAAGCATAGGTTAGGCATATTCTTTAGCAGCAGGTTGCATTCTCTAATATTTTGATTATTACCATACACATCCAAAAATCTCTTGGCAAATCATGTCACTATGCTTGAAGAGTTTTCAGTGAGATTGTTTTTGAAGTAAAGGTTCTACCTTGATGCGAAAATTAGTGAACTAGAGACATTTTGATGACATAATTGGTATCCAACTAGATGATAACAGATGAAAAGCTCTTCTCCTTCATTGCCTCTCTTCACCACCTCCACTCTTTAAAAGGATTTTTTTCCCCTTTTTTTCAGTCCTTTTGTTCTATACATAACATTGAATAAATGTTGGTTGGTTGATTAGGATCAGTCCAATATATGTGTGTGTAAAGGTGTGGGAGCTTTTAAAGTGTTTTGATCTAATTGTTTTTTTTTTTTTTAAGTTTTTGAATATTGTCAGTAAGCATGGAAAGGTGTTCTGTGGTTTGCTGTGTAAAGCTGTTAACACTGTGATGACAGGTAATGTAACTATTGTCAGTAAGCATGGAAAGGTGTTCTATGGTTTGCTGTGTAAAGCTGTGAACACTGTGATTACAGGTCCTGTTTGAGCTGGCTCGTTTCCATGCTCCATCCACCATTTTCCTGGACGAGTTGGAGTCTTTGATGAGTCAGAGAGGATCACAAGGCGGTGCTACGTGAGTTGCTTTCTGCTGGAAGTTTGGTTTAATTGGCTTTCAGGTGTCTTTGTGGGAAAATGCGGCTTAGTTAATTCATCACTGGCTGTATGGACAGTCTGGAGGGAAGTTGAGCATACGAAGGGCATTCTCATTCATCAGCATAAAGAGAATAGTCTCAATTCTGTGGCCCTTCATGCCTTGCTGTCACGGTGACCTCAGTTTTGATGTCCTCTCCAGGTGTATGGCTTTACTTTGATTTTGTCAGGGTCACTGGTATCGGCGAGTTCAATGGGGTTGTTTTTGACGGACGTGGTGGCGCCCTTCGGAGGGCGAGCTCACTCTTGCCGGCTCCGTGACTAAGTAATTATTGTTGGCAGTAGAGGGCCTAGTAAGTGGTGTCTAACGTATGTTGGATCAGAACAAGCACTCTGAACACCACCAAGTGACTCAGCAGCAGTGCAGTGTCTCCTCTGGTGGGTTGCCTCTTGATGACTTGACATTGACTGCTCCCTGTGAATTGCTGGTGCCATGGGTTGTGTGTTGGGTTGGGCTGGGCTGTGGATGTGGATGGGGTGCTGGAATGAGCAGCGTGGGGTGCAGTGCCACTGAGGTGGCACAGAAGGTGGGATAGCAAAAAAAAAAAACATATAGTAAGGGCACAGAGGATAGGACAGCAACAAAAAAAGCATAGTAAGGGGACAAAGACAAAAGCAAAGAACAGTGTGCAAGAAATCACATCAATCATTATGATAAACTGACACTGCCTGATAAAGTGACACTGTCTGATAAAGACTTTCAGAACAACGACTCCGTCCATTTGAAGATTGTTTTAAGGAACAGTTTGTATCCTTGTTTTGTCTAAATTTACCACCCCAGTTTTTTTTTTTCTAATGACTCAATAGACGGGCTATGTGTATAGCATGCACTTAACCCATGAAAAAGAATCTGTGGGAACAGGGGTTCAACCTCAGCAAAATTCTGTAGGAAAAGCCATTTGCAATGAAAAAGAAGTACATAGGCATTGCAGTATGACAGCATGTTCTCCCAGAGAAACTAGCCTAACTTTGAAGCAGAGAAATCCATTGTGACAGTGAATTAATACAATCCAATGACAGTTCCATTACAGTACAACTCAACACAACACATTACAATACAGAACAATACAACACAATGCAATAAAGATTTTCTTCTCACTGAAGACTCATTTTATAGGAATTTCTGAAGGTTTTTTTTTTCTTCTGCGTACCCAGGCTGATACTCCTGCAGACACTCCCTGTATAGACAGGGAAGGATTAATCCCATCTCCCAACAAAGGGAATGGAGTTTTGTGTGTATGACTGTGTTTTATCCCGCCATTAAGGCAGCCGTACTCCAACTTTGGGGAATATGAGGTTGTTTTAGAGATGTTCTTCTGTTGTAAATTTGAACGAGAAGCTTATTTAACTGTGTATGTCCAGGAGGGATTATATAGTAATGGTTCAGCTTTTACCACGTATGCTTGCTGAATTTTTTTTTTCCCAGGAAGGTACATGATGAATGATATTGGTGAGGAGGAACTAGATTCTCTTACTCGCCCGAGATGGCAGAGGTTTTAATGAGATGCAATATTGCCAGATTTCCTTCTGAGAATGATTGCTGCCATGGCTTTGAAGCTTTCACTTTGTCTTGATAATACATATAAATTAGCATGTACATATACTTACAGTGTCCTGCAGAAAAGTCTATGACAAAAGAGAAAAATGCTTATCTGAAAAAAAAAATCTCTAAAAAAAAATGGTACCATATGAGAGTACAGAGTCCAGTAACTTTTCCAGGGTGAATTCTGTTTTTTTAACAGATGTCAGGTTGCTTTTATTACTTTTCAAGCTAAAATATCTGCTTGAAATTGACTTTGGCTAAATGAAAATGTCTCCTTGAAGTGGTCTTTTCAAACTAAAATATCTGCTCAAAGATGTTTTGTAAGTGGCTTCATGTTTTTGTCCTGTCGTTTTGATATCAGCTCATTAATCATGACTATTTTGTGCAATCCCTATTAAACGGTTAGAAAGGTTAGTTCAAGTGAAAAATACATCATATAAAAGTGGTTTGCTGGATTTTTTTTTATTAGAGTGACCACCATTATGGAAAGGAATTAAGATATTTTGGTAGATTATTATGTAAACTGATTTATTGGTTAGAAGTTCTTGTTCTGCCTTCATTATCTGTTTGTGTAGTACTTTTTATTTTAGATACAGGACTTCAGTGAAACGATTCAGCTCAAAAGCTATGAACAGAGGGTTGTGTGACCTTTTAAGTATTTAAGCATAAATGAGTGAAGACCTTGAGTCAAATCCTCCACATGTAATTTGGCAAGTGCCTCTTTGCTTTTGAAATGTGTGTGTGTGTGTGCATGCAAACATTTTTACCATCATCTACCATTCCGGATTGTGTTTGCTGTGACAGAGAACACGAAGGCAGGCAGTCGTCGAATGAAGACAGAGCTGCTGGTTCAGATGGATGGCCTGGCAAAGACAGATGACCTGGTCTTTTTGTTGGCAGCTTCCAACTTGCCTTGGTGTGTAGATTGATCTTCTTTTCTGTCACAGAGTTCTTTCTCTTTCTTTCAAACAGAACGAGAATGCCTGTCGAAATTTGTCAAGTGCACATAAGGATCATTTTGCGCTCAAAATGAAGAAATTTTGTGTGTAGCTTGTGTATTCAGGGGATAGGATGTGCAACACAAACAGTTCAATACAGAGGACAAAGTGACATAGATCAGCTGGTGAACAAGATTACAGAGGAAGATTTCAAATGTACACATATCATTCATGAGTTTATCCTACAATATACATGTACACTGCTGTCTTAAAGTGATTCATTCATTGTTAAAAGATTGCCTTTTTCTTTGGTTAGATGACAACTGCCCAGATGTATATACTTGCAACTGCGCTTAGTAATATTTATGAAAACAGACACATCTCTTCATTTATTACCAAGTTTCATATATGAGAGGGGATTTCATACATGAAACCTATACATTTCGATAGATGCCACCTACCACCCTCTTCACTCCCATCTCCTTCCTTCCCACCTCTTCACTCTCCTCCCACTGCATCAACCTTGCTGCAGCTTTTCCTCCTCCCCATTCTCACACTCCTTCCCCCTCCCACACCCTGCACCCCCACCACCCCCCTTTGCCCCCCTTCCCCAAGACATCTCTCCTTTCTCCCTGCACACACATGCATGCACGTAATCACCTACATTTGTGTGAAACTGTGATCTCAGGGAGCTTGACCATGCCATGCTACGTCGGTTAGAGAAGCGGATCTTGGTGGACTTGCCGACGTTTGAGGCGCGACGAGCCATGTTCATGCATCACCTGCCTCCCATCGTCTGCTCCAAGGAAGGGGGCCTGGAGCTCCTGTCAGACCTGGACTACGACATGCTTGGTGTGGTAGGTGGACATTGGTGGAGCTGAGAGTTGGGTGTCTTTAGGTGTAGGGGAGAGAGAGACAGACGGATGGAAGAAAAAGTATGGGTGCATGTGCAGAAGTGTGAAGTCTGAACTATGCAGGATCATGGAAGTTTCATGCAAAGCAATGTGTGTGAACAGAATTTGCTGATGTTTAGTTTGTATTTGTGAAAGAACTACATACTGTCAGTGGCATTTAGGCGAAGTGTTTGAACTGCACATATAGGAGAAAGAGAGAGAGAGAGAGAGAGAGAGAAATGCATGTGTGTGGATGTGGTTCAAGACTGGCCATGGGTGCCAGCTACATAACTGAGAACCACAGAGTGAGCAGCTCTTGTAGTGCAGTGGTCAGCTTTGCAGACTGCATGTTTTGTAGGTTGTGGGTTCGAGTTTTGTCGGGGGCATTTCTTGGTGTGATTTTTTAGCCCCTGTCCCCTTTTTTATGTTAGGGGGTCTCATGGAAAGGCTGAAACTACATAGTTCTGTCTCATTAACTTAATGGATGCGTCATTGGGGGCGATTCTCCTTTGATTGAATGATAAAAAAAAGAAAATGAATTGGAGCTTATCACAAGCATCTTGGCTTCTCTCTTTTCGACTCCTGTCTGAGAGAAAGTTGTCATTTAGGAGCCTCAGGCTAATACGACATGAATCTCAGCATCATGGTAATTTGTTTTTTTTTTCTTTTGTGGTAAGCACATTCCATAGAAACAAATTATTCGCTGTTGTAGTGAAGTAGGAAATAAGCATTGTACATTTGTAAATTGTCTAAAGACTTGTTCTAAGAGCATTAATGGACGCACATGTTCATGTCATCTTTCATTTCATTTTTTTGTTGTTTGCTTTTTTTTTTTTTTTTTTTTTGTTTTTGTTTGTTTTATTGTTTAAAGAAAGATTCAGTGATTGATTTGCCGGCTGCTTGTCAGTTGTTTTAATGATAAAGTGTAAAACTGAAAGAGATAAGTGTATGAAAAAGGTCTGACAGAAGCTTAGGATTAGTTTGTGACACCATCCATACCCACCTACCTTAATACAACAGATTATGATAACCATCCCGATAGACGGTTACACTACACTACTACACTACTACACTACACTACACTACACTACCAGAACAACAACACATTACAACAGGTAGTGCAAATGGCGGTTTTTTTTGCTGGGTGCCAGTGTTATTAGAATTAAAAAAATTTTTTTTTTGAAATCTAAGGCATAGAGCAGTACTTGATATTTTGTTGTTGTCTGTTATGTGGTGACAGAAAACGGAAGGGTACTCTGGCTCTGACATCAAGTTGGTTTGTAAAGAAGCTGCCATGAGGCCTGTCAGGAAAATCTTTGTGGCTCTGGAGAACCATACAGAAGGTTAGACCAAGTGTGTGTGTGTGCATGCATGCTTGTGCATGTGCGCGAACGTGCACATGTGTGTTGTTTGCATTGCCCACTGTGGTAGTCATGTGGTATATGAACCCTTACAGGCTGAAGCGAAGTCATTGAGTGCATTTTGTTAGGGGAGAGGATTGCATGTATGTTTGTTTTTTAACTGTTAGTTTTTTTGTTGTTGTTTTGTTTTAAATATAACATTCCTGCAGTTTTGAGATCAATTTTTGAAGGGTGCAAATGAACATAAACCAAACTTTTGGAACTTGAGGGATTTTAAAAAAAAAAAAAGTTAACTAGACAGTTTCTGCAAATCTAAACCACACCAAATATTGTATGAAAATCTGGTGGCTGATGTAGTTTGCTGCCCATGTGTCCATGCGTCTATGGTGTTGAAGTCTATAACTGACTAGAGTAGTCACTCACATACATAGGAAAGTTCTGCCTCCCCCCTCCATAAGCTGTACATTGACTCCCCACTCTTGGTTGTATCTCGCTTTGCCACTGAATTTTGAAGCAAGGGAGGTGCCTGTGTGGTCTGCACAGCTTTATGAGCCATTGTTATTGTGTTAGGGGCTCCAAGGTGGGGAATTGTCCTTATCAGCCTCACACTGTATGGGTCTTCATGCCCTGCCCTTGTGGCATCAGAGCAGGCACTACCGACACCTCTGGCACCAGTGCAGTGTCTTCTCTGGCTGGGTTTCTCTTGACAGCTTGACTTGTGTTGCTGTATGTGGACTGCCAGTGCTGGGGGTGTGTTGGGACAAACCTGAATCTTGCTGTGTAAGGGGGAACAGGACTAAGAGGCAGGGAAGAAATACCACTGAAAATGAGACAGGAAAAAAAAAAAAAAAGAAAAGATAAGGCTGCTGCAGTTTTGTTGAATGAGCAGTTCTCTGTCATTGAACTCATAGTTACAGTGACCATGTGTTTACATTTTTTTTTGGTCTTGAATTGAAGCCCTTTGCAAATGCTGGCCACTTTTTCAAATGCAGTTGGCCTCGCAGATAATCCGGAAGGTGGTGACATGGATTTTCATTGTTGATGATGGAGTGGGCAGACTGATAGCTACCTGGTAATGGGGGGTAGGCAGACTAGGCTGGAACGGCAGTTAAAACTTGAAGGAAAATTGTCTGGTGCCTCATAGTCAGTCCCACTCCATTTTCCAGTGTAGTAGAATGAAGATTGTTAAGCTAGTCTTATCATTGCTGAAGACACTGCCCCACAGAACATCGATCTGTATAACTCACAGTGTGATGTAGGCTTCAGGCTGTACTTTACCTTAAAACAGAAAACAGGGTCAGTGTGTGTATGAAACCATACACGTCTGTAAACAGGTGAGACAGCAAATCAAAACAAGGCAAAACAGCAAAAAGTGGAATTGATCAGTAAGAGAAATGACACACTTTGTGGAGAAGAATGTGGTAAAATACTGTTGTTCTGCAACATAGACCCATTATCAAGTTTTGATTTTGTCTTTAAGTTAAAAAAAAGAAATCTGCATGTCCGCATGATATATGTATGTTCTGCTTGATTTATTACTTCTTCTGGTATGTTTGTTAATTTGCTTTTCGGGCAGGATGAATTTTTTAAAACTCAAGAAGGTGACATTCCAATGTGTTTTTTCTATATCTCCCGTTTAATGATGTTTTTCTGTGTATAAATGAGTGTAACACTTCTTTTTCTCTCACTCACTCCTTAGCAAGTGATGTAAAGGTCATTATGTGTCCGTGTTCTGTGCTGTTTTCCAGGGGAAGAACTCCACATAAAACTGGACACCATACGAACACATGACGTGTTAGCATCCATCGAACGAACCAAGCCCTCTGCAAAACTACTAAAGGACAAATATAGCCGCTGGCAAAGGGAATATGAGTCTGTGTAGTGAAAGCACCTGTGATGTCTTTCTGCTGTGTTTCTGTGCTACTGTTGATTTTGGGGACCAGCTCTTGTCATCGACGGACGATGTCTCCAACTGCTGAAAAAGGAATAGAATCTTCAACATTTTTTTTTTCCCAATGAGTCTTCTTCCTCTTTTTTTTTTTTTTTTTTTTTTTTTTTTTTTCCCAAATCTTTTTCATGTAAAATGAATGATTGTTGCTACATAGATGATGTTTTTTGTTTTTTTTTTTTCACTTTACAGACCAGTATTAACCATGTAGGTTTGCTTGGTATTGAAAGGACAGGCAAGCTAAAGTCTTTGCAGTGTGTTGAAGGCTTCAGAAGATTGGAAGTTCTTTCCTGGTGCGGAGTGACAGAGGTGTTCCCAACTCTACCAAAGTCTCTTTGGCTTTCAGTTACTTTTGTTTACATGTTTGCCAGGATGTCCTGTAAAATTCACTGCTGTCCACTGGAATATTGAAAAGAAAGCTTACATAGCTGAGTAATTATTTGTGTGAAATTTGAAATGATTGGAATATTGTTGAATGTATTATGAACTCTGCTGGATGAACCACAGTTGGTTTGCTTGTGTGCTGGAGTTTAATGTGGTCCATTTGCAATATGTGCTTCAGTGGCCTTCTCATGGTGTATCTATTGTATATGAAGGTAAAACTTGGAAAACTACTGAGAAGTGGCAGTTTGAGATGCACCCAGGTTGTATGGCTTCAAACCAGAGTGGACTTCAGGTGTCATCAACACTGTCCTCATCTAACTTTGTTGATTTCATGGCCTTTAAGTTGAGGTTGATGCTTCTTTATCTTTCTGCTGGCAGAAGTTGACATCAAAGTCTGTGGAAATACCATGCCTTTTAACCATGATGATTTTGTGTGGGAGTCTTCAGTATTGGTGAAACTGGGGGATTATGATTGGACGGATGTGGTGGGGATAGGTTGTCAGTCATGCTGGCTGTATGACTAACGCAAGTATTGCTGTCAGTCGGAGCCGAAGTATGTGCTGTCTCCAAATGTTGGATGGGAACAGGCACCACTGAACACCACTAGAGTGACTTGGCAGCAGTGCAGCATCTCCTCTGGTGGGGCTGTCTTTTGACAGCCTGATATCGATGAGCGCTTGCTTTTACTTGTCCTGGACAGGACAAACCTGGATCTGGTTGTGAAAGGGAGGGTCAGAATGATGTGTGACTTTGAGGAATGGAATGGAGACAGGAGCAAAGTACAAACATTGCTGGAGACCATGGGTTCATTTTAGGGTCTGTGGTGGAGAGGTGATTTACACTTCTACTGGCATGCACCTTCTCTCCTCACTGCCATCTGCTCAGACAACTTGGGGACATACTGTTGTGAACTAGGTGGAGAAAAGTCTGCCTGAAGTGCAGTTGGAACAGATGACAGAGAGTGAAGTGACTGAGCAAATGTGACTCTAGTCGTTGATATGCCAGTGAAGTATCTGAGCAGAAATGTGATTTTGATCATTGATATACCAGTGAAGCGACTGAGCAGAAACGTGACTTAATCATCGATATGGAGAAATAGTTGATATGAAGATACTTTCTTGAAGAGTGAGATTGTTTGAACAACCGAAGAAGTATTTGCCCCTTGCTACTACATTCTTCTCCAGTTGCTTGATCCTTTGTACAAAGCTGCTTAGCAGGCATCTCTGGATATATGTCACACACACACACACACACACATACACACACACACACAAACATACACACACATATGCACACGCACAAAGAAAAGACAATAGAGAAAGAAAGAAAACGAAATGCATACACGTGCACACACACACACACACACACACACACACACGCGCGCAAAGAAAAGACAGCAGAGAAAGAAGAAAAGAAAAGTGCACACACACACACACACACACACACACAAAAGACTGAAGAGAACTTTCTTGGCAGAGAGGCAGCAATCAGCAGTATGAGGAAGATTTCCACATCCAAGGATCTATGCTTTGTTCTGCGACTTCCTAACTCGTACATATCAATCCAAGTATCATCACCTGTGGCAGTTTCATTAAGGCATTTTGAGTCGTATTTATTGTAATAGTAGAGAAGCTCTCTTGAATAAGCTGTCCTTACCTTATCCTTTAGTATCAGAACATAGAGGATCCATATTGAGGATGCTTTATTGTACCCAAGCTGCTTTCTCATTACCTTGGCGACAGTCAACAAATGAATGTCCAGGAGTGTTCCTGCAAGGGTTGTTCTTGAATCCTCATTTACTATAACTTTTTCTCGGGCCACAAGTTTGCTGTTGCATTTCCTGTTTTCATGCTTCCTTTCTCTGTTCTCTTTAGCTGACGACAAACCGCTGTTTTGAGAATATTTCTTCCACCTGCATATTGTTGATTTTACAAGAGCAGTGCTTGTTTCAGTGCACATGTCAGCAGTGGTGTCATACACAGAAATCTTGAAAGCAACATATACATGACAGATAATCAGTTGTAAAGAATGTAGTTATCTTGGATATTTTTTTCATTTGTGTGAGAAGAAAACAAATGAAGACATTTAATATGGAATTGTCTTTACTCTTCAGCACTTGCATGGAACAAAATGACATCAGCTGCCTGCACTGTATTATGATCAAGCCTTTTTTTCTCTCATTCTTCTGGAAAGTACCTTCATATAATACAAATTAAAAACATAACGATAATACAAATAATAACATAATGATATATCAAATCGCACAGCCAGCACAGATCGATTCCTGCCTATTCCAAGATATTTCTCCACACAGAGTAGAGAGACGGAGATCAAACCAGAACAAAGCAGCAACTGTGATCTTACGCTTGTCGTGCAAGAGACCGAAAAAGCTGTCATGCTGTCCTAGAATATCGATGACAGTTAAGTGGTCCAGATCATACGGGATGAAGATAGCTTGTGAAAAACATACATCAAGGAAATGACACCAATAAATGAAAGATACAGTATGTTCCACGTATTGGATTCCCAGGCCTACCTTGTTCAACACATGCTGTTGCAGTTATATATTTATATTATCTTTTATGAAGTCCGTCCATGAAGTATGTCACATTTGTTCAAATTATGTAAAATGAAATCTCATTCTCTGTGCATATATATATATGTGTGTGTGTGTGTGTGCGTGTGTGTGTGTGTGTGTGTGTGCACGAATGAAACATTTAAGAAAGGTACGAGTAAGTTTCTAGTTACCATGGATTTGTTACATGGCATAGTGCTTTCTGGTTGTCTACAGCCCCCACTTCCTCCACACCCCATAACCCCCACTGACCATCTTCTGCCCTTTCTCTGTCCTGAAATCATGTCTTCTTCTTGCTGACATGATGCTCAAATATCGATCACAGTTGGCTTTTCGTCAGAAGTCTTTTTATAGTTTTGGCGTTTGGAGTAAGTGTCAGATTCCTCTTGTTTTTATTTTTTTTATTTAATTTTTTTTTTTTTTTTTATTGTTTTGGGTTTTTTTAATTGTTTGGAATTATCATTAGAGACCAGTCTTTCTTTCAATTTTTGTCTCAAGAGGTTTGTGCTGCATGCACATGGGTATAACTTTTGTCCTATGCAAAAACCAACAACCTGGAGCATTCAAAAGCATCTGGTCTTGTCCCCAGGAGCAGAATTTTTCATTGTTTTTTTTTTTTAATCCGAAGTATAGGTTTGTGTGTCAGGAGGTAAATTTCATTCTTTCATTGTCAGGAGTGAACAGTTTTCAAAGGCTAGTCCATGCTTACTCAACATTTTCTACCCCCCCCTCCATAGATTGTTCCACTTGCTAGACATTGCTCCAACTTTAAATAAACAGTCCTGCATCACCTTCAGTGAAAAAGCTGAAGAATGGAATGAGTAGAGAAAAGTACTATAGTAGATCAGTCTACTTTTTTTTTCCTTCAGTGAATTGGTGCTACTCTCTTAGATTAGGAAAAAGTATGACCCAGATTTCATACAGAAAATGTCCTTAAACTTTTAAAGGACAAAAAAAAAAAAAAAAAAAAAATCATGAACAGAATAGTCATTATCTACATGTAATTGATGTAATTTGTGGAACTGGTTTGTAGTTGGTTGTGTGCTTCATTTTGTCTTGTTCTTGGGACGTTCTCTTTGAATTGTGAGTGTGTGTGTGTTTGAGAGTGTATATGTGTGTGTGTGTGTGTGTGTGTGTGTGCACGCGCACACACATGTTAGTATGAACCAGTCAGCTGCTGTGATCTTTTAAAAAAAAAATTGACTGTGTTATAATCCTTTCAGGAATGATGCTGTTATACAAATGCCAATATTTATGATGAAAAGATGTTACAGGTCTTGGTCCCTTTTTGCAACTGTAATGATTATTGAACATGCATGTTGTCAGCTAAAAAAAAAAAAATCAACATTATCTCACTCGAGTCATATCGGAAATGGTATGCTGATACCTTGCCATTGAGAGCCTGTTGGTTTTATACCTCCGACTTTGACACCATGTTTAAATGACATATCAAGAAATATTTCAGCTATACTGCCATTTGGCTAGACTGAATTTAATCTTCATATTTTTTTGTATCTGCTGATGTTTATTTCATGTCATATTTCATATCTATGCATACAGTTCGTTAATTTTTTTTATGATTTTTCTCTTGAAGTCAGCAAGTCTGGTGTGACTTGAGGAGAATAACAGCTCATTTACCGTGATCCAGTCGAGTTGTGTAAATATGAATATTGAAGGCAAGAAAAGTCCCGATATTTTAAGCACAGTAGGAGCATTTCAGCAGAATTTTTTACCCTTTCACTGCAACTGCCAAACCTGTTTTTCAGCAAACAACCCTGTCCCTTAGATATGGTCAGTGAATTTGCTTGAAGTGGATCAGTGGTCAGGGACAAAGTACTTCACAGAGCCTCAGCTGTCAAAAGGTTAGTGATATATTTACAGGTTTCCCACAAATCTATTCCAATGATATTGTTTCCACACCTCAGGCGACCACAGTGGCAACACAACAGGGCTGGATATTTGCTTCCATAAGAATAAGTATTCCGTTTCTGTCAAAACAAAAAATGAAAGAAAACTTCAAGTTTCATTCAGTATGGATAGTCAAACTGATCACACACACACACAAAAAGTATTTTAGATGTCCTTGACATTCACTCCGTCTTTGTTCAGATCTTTGTACCAAATTTTTTTTTGAAAGCCCTTCCACACTGTTTCTTTTTTGTTATTAGTAAAGTTTGATAATACCCACATGTTCCCATGCAAAGGGACTGTCACTGGACGGCAACATGTCATGCTCTAGTTTTTCCAATGTATATACACACATATTTATTTGATTCTTGCAGAGAGATTGAAACTTGATTGTGAGAGAAAGTGAACAATGAGAGACTCTGTAGCCTCTGACTGTGTTAATCCCATTCAGAATGGTAGAAAAATTCCCAGAGCTGCTGGGCAAAATGTCAGAGGGAGCTGATTTTTGGTCCCCAAGGTCAGAATGCGACTACCTTAATGGTGGGATTAAAATGGTCATGAATACAAACATCTAATTAATGGTGATCCGACGAGTTCTTGCAGTGCAGTGGAATGAAGAAGAGAGAAAAAATGTTCCAAGGACATCGGTTATCCCATGACCATTTTATCTTTTAGTAATTATAAACGTGTGTGTGTGTGTGTGTGTGTGTGTGGTGGGGAGGAGAGGGGAGTGGAAATGGGGGCGGGGGGTGCAGAGTGTAAGTGTGTGTATGCATGTGCATGCATTGTGCTAGCAAGAAACATGCACACGAGTCAAGGGATTTCCACCGACTCCTTCAACTATCAGCAACAGTCTCCAGGGTTTTGTACAGTCAGAAGTGGGGATGGAAAGAGAAGTGGAAAATGGTATGTTGTGAGACAACGTGTGTTCTGTAGCAGACATGTTAGTGGGGCTAATTTGGTTGTGCTTCTTGCTCCATTGCAAGAGTGGATTTGTTGTCAATCTGCAGCAAAATTGTTTACGTATGTGTAAAAGAAGGGGAAGGGAGGGATGCTTAAGTTATCAATGTGTGAAATGTACATGTCATGAGAATTGAAATTGGACAGTCGCTTGAAAAGTAATCATGACAAAAACAGAAAGGTGAACAGGAATGATCTCGGTTGACATTTGTTGAATAGTGAAATACTTGAAGTCTGATTTCTTGTATTGTTGGTTTCTTTTCAACAGGTCTTCGAATACCACATGCAGCCACTTCACATTATTCATTCCCTGTCTGTGGAACTTTTTGTTGTTGTTGTTGTTGTTGTTAGTGTCAAAGTTCTGGTGAATCCCCAGCCCACTGTTGATAATTGTTTAGTTCTCGTTGTCATTTCTCTGCCTTCTTTTTAAACTGACTTTGATGATCAGTTGACTTAGTATTATCGGTGGAGAGTGAAATATAACAAAATATTGTGTAGGATGTTTTGTTGTTGTTTGTAAAGGGAAAGAGCTGATTTTTTTTTTTCTATGGTAATGTGGGATAATCAGAGAAAGACTTTAATATCCTTTTGATGACAGGTTTTTTTTTTTTTTTTTTTTTTTTTTTTTTTTTTTTTTTTTTTTTTTTTTTTTTTAATAAGGGGCAGGGGTGGATATTACTTGTTTCTCCAACATTGACTTGCCTTGGGTTGTGCTGTCATTGCACTGACGCATTGAAAATAAATTATTCCCTCAGAATACATGACATCTGTGTTGTGTCTCTCACTGTGACATCTGTGTTGTTTCTCACTTTGATTAGTTGTTAGCACAAACACACACACATACTCACTTCTAACAAATAGTGTAAATAATAGACAAGTACAGTAAATTTTGCTTACATACTGAAACAATGGCATGCACATAACTCCAAACCAATGCTGCGTGCAGTACCCATTCACTCAGCATGCATGCAGATAAGAATACATAAAACAATGACACTTTCCCAGAAAAAGGAGTTTTGAGCAACACCAGCAGAATGAATTTTCAAACAGTGTTTACCAAGAACATAATTTTGAACATATTCACATAGAACACACCTAGGTAAGCTCAGTGTGGTTAATACTAAAGGAAGATGGCAGTGTGGAGTAATTGTCATGTATACACATTTCTTCAACAGTTGTTTCTATGTGCACATAAGCTCTGCGAATGCTATGCCTCGATGTGCATCCAAGTCAGAGTCACTGGACGTCTGTGGTGTTTCACCAAGCTCTGCCTTGTTGTAAAAGTCTACCAGACACCCCTTATGATACATCATGTCAGTTGCAATGACGTCACCTGCTGATAACTTTGCAAGAAGCTTTGTGTCACCAATCTTCAAAGCAGCTTCCCAAACATGTGAATCAAGCTGGTGTGTGGAACCTCTAGAAAGGTTTCCAGTTTTACCACAGTCAAAAATACAGGTCTCTTGTGGGGAAACTTGCCCACTCTCTCTGCGTGATCTCTTTCTGGGTCCTGTCTCGCCTTCATCTTTTTCATCTTCTTCAGCTTCATCATGCCGTCTCTTTTCAGCTCTGTCCAACATTCGTTGGTTGTACTTAGCACGGCAGTTCTTGTGCCACCTAGCTCCATGTTCGGCCAACATAGACACAAATCCCTGACCCGTCATTGAATTTGTCTATTTTCAGTGATGATGGGAATGTTCCAGCTGCTTCGAAACCTTCTAAATGTCTCTGCTGCTGTGCTGTAGCTTTCTCTGTGGGGATTTATCAGCTTTCTGTCGTGTCCTTCTGGCAAAAGATGCACAGGATCCAGTTCATGTCTTTACTCAACGCTGCTTGCCATGTCTTCTTTGCTTCAGTCTGAAAACACACTGTTAATCAATGTGTTAGATATACACATTATTTATGTCCTTGGTTTCACCTGTATATCGCCAAAACTTTGTTGTCTTTACTGAAAAATTCTAGCTTACTAGTTACCTTATTATGTCTCTTATTGAGAGTGCCAACAATATAGCCTGACCAAAAGGTTTTGGAATATGACTTTTGGCTCATTTTTCAACCATTTGGTTATTTTTTCTTCACAGAAGGATGTTAAAAGACAACAACAACCCTATAATATGGATTTATTTTGTTATTCAGTCTTATTCTATAGTTTATATGAGTTAAAACGCTTGCACTGTGTGTTTGACATTGTTCGCGACTAGGCACTCCGTTGCCTAGCAACCAAATTTTACCAGAGGACAAAAATTGCTTGCCCCCCCCCCCCCCCCCGGCATTTACATTCTTTGGATGTGTTCTAACAGCACACCAAAGGATATGTTGGTATACCAATTTGAACAATGGTTTCAACTAAACGTAGCACTATAGGACCTTTTGCTTCATGAGAGTACTTGATTTTAGCCATAATCGCATATAACGGACATTCCCCTTGGGGAAATATCAACCGAGCAAGGCTACAGAGTGAAGTCTCCCACTAGTACTGGAGTGTCTGGCCTCAGATGACTGGAGTGTCTGGCCTCGGATGACTGAGCCTCTCGCTGATTTGTTTTCTAGAGAACTTGACCCTAAGACACGCTTTTTGCTCACTGCCCACTTAAGCATCTGCCTGTAGATTAAGCACGGTTCACACCTTTTCCAGCGACCCTTGTCTCCTGGCATGAAGATGGCACAGTCACCCTCTCTGAATAGCCTCCATTTGTAGCCAAGAACTGCTAGCTCAAACGGTGGCCTTTGAGGAAAACTGTGCCCCCTCTGGCCCTTTCGGTGCCACACCCCAGTCCCAGCACAAACAGGGAGCAGACAGACTGTCTTGTCAGAGCATCAATGTCTTTCTTGAAGAAGACAGAGCTGGACTCCCTAGGCTCCCTGTTATCCCTGTTATGGTGCAACATGAAGCATGGGGAAAGCTGAAGCCAAATCATCTTGGAAGATGTTATTTGAGAGGTGAGGCAGATGATGTGACAGCCCAGGACTGCTTGGAAGGGATGGTAGAGGCTCAGACAGCAACAGACCCTCTGATCAGGCACTTTTCTGGAGAGGTTAGTGTATCTAAAAACTACTTATAATTGGAAAAGTGTTTTGCATCACACACACGCACACACACACCACATATAAGACTCTCTCGATATGAATACAAACAACAACAAAAATCACAAACAGAAATGTTGCATTTAATTTGGGCTCAAAACAATTCCATTTGTATTACAAGATACGTACAGCATACTTGCACATCACACTCAAAACAACAACCCAAACCACAGAACTTAAAGCACTGTCAAGCCTCAAAAATATGCAAAACGCATGCCATGACAACTGTTCAAAATATGCCAAAACTCGTGAACAACATCCACATGCACGGAAACAGAATGACACCAGAAAAAATTGAACAGAAAAAGTAGATGTAGCATCACACTTCAGCTGAACTGAAAAATGACAGCAAAAATCTAAGTACACACTTGCCATACATATGGAGTCCAATAACATTTTTGCTTAATGATTTTGCCATGTCTGTGGTACTTGGAAAAGAAACATAAAAAAAATTTCATCAATATTGTGGAGCCCTTTTTCCATCCCCCAGGTAGACTGTCAGCCTAAATCTTCCTTAACACTTTCAGGTTCTCAACAGTCAACTGCTTGAACAGGATTTAGCCTTACCCACACTCAACCTTGAATTAATGTAGAACACTGAAGTCTTCCTCTTAAACTTCCCATTCTGCCTTGGCTAGCAAGATCCTAAGAGGAGAGGTTGATGGCTTGTGTTTATAACCCAGAAATCTTTACAGAGCTTGCATCTAGTTGAAGTAGCCAAAAAAAAACCAGACAAACAAAATCCCAACAAACATCAAAAAAGAAGTTGCAGATTCCTGTCAAAACTGTACAACAGACAGCTTATGTCCATGCCGGACAATATATATAATCTCCCTTCCAAGTCCCTGGTAAAGTGCAACAGCCTTCGCAAAACATTGCTTAGCATTGGCACAGGTGGCAAAGACCATTTCAGACAGGAAGTACCGTGTGGTTTTTTAAGTATTGTGTTCTGAATGTGAGCAGGACTTTACTTTCTGACAACTATAGTGGCTCAGTGAGGGAACCAGAATGCGAGTGTTCCAATCAGCTTCCCAGCACCAAAGATTCTGACATGCTACATATGGATGTCATGAGGAAATAATAACTGAGGCTGACAGGGCAGCTAGGCATGAAGGGCCACAGAATTTGAGATTTCTTGATATAAAAGAGGAGTGGGATCAAATGAGAGAAGTCCATTCCAGGTGCTAAACCAAGATCTGAACTTGTATATTTGCACATGATGGAGTGGAAATATGTAAAAAAAAAAAAAAAAAAAAAAAAAAAAAAAAGTCAGAACAATTGATACCACCTTAAAACCTGTTCCCTTCCCATTTCCTAAAACAAAGGATGGGAGGACATACAGGCCTCTACCTACCCCCGCCTTGTAAAAATGGAAAAGAATCGGTCAGTTGTTGCATAACTCCTGTTATTTCTGCTTATTGACTTATTCATAAAACTATTCAAATCTGTCTTTAGATCTGCTCCTCCTTTCCCACTTCTTAAAGGAAGGGTGACGGGCAGGGTTGAGCACTGGAGGCTTAGCCCCCTTCATCCCCACCCTACCCCTCTGCCCTCTTCTTCATTTCTTACAAATGAATATTTTTGGCCACTATGTTACCAAGCAGTTTGCTTGCTGTCAATGACGGAGCTGGCTTCTGGCTTTGTTTTCGCCGCTTGCTTCCCAGCCAATCATGAATTCCATGTCACTGCTACACTAAAAAGACACTATAAAAAAAGATCATATACTAACCTCTGTGGCTATGTACTGATCTCTTATAGAAACCATTGTATGGAATGTTCTTCCAGACTGATCTGCTCTTGCTGGAGGCTTGGGATTATAGGGTGTCAGCAATTAGCTGTAGACTGAGAGGGGATGGACAGGGCTCTCGAATCTGGCCTCTCCATAATCCTTCCTTGATGAAATGATAGAACCACCATCATTCAACTGAGAAACTGGTTCCGAACTGAATCCCCTCCTTCATTCTCAGTCCCTTATACCAACAACTGCTGGCACCGGGAAATAGCTCAAGCAAACAGATCCAGTGAAACAGTGCAAGTTCTCAAGACACAATCTTGTTTAATGACCAGCAAAGCTTCCACAGGATCTGCAAATAAAGTTTCAAATTAATACTATGGCAGAATCTGTCTTATTCCGACTGGTAAGAAAAAAAAAATGTCCCGCAGTGCAGCAATGGCAATGGTCTTGTGCACAGACTTTGTCTCGAGGTCCACAATCTCCAGCAACAACATCATATGTTGTCTGGACATAAACATGCTCAGGAAGGGACTCGCACCACAGAGGAACCCGCCTCCTCCATATTTTGTTTCTTTCTGTAATCCTGTAAAGAGAACCAAGATCTCACTTAGACAGTTAACAGCTTGAAGGTGTGTTTCTGATTAGACATGCCATCTTCTGTTTAAAGGCTCAAGCAGTTCTTCCAGTGTCTGTTGAAATGGGCTCATCAGGATAGATCTGGGGCCAGTTTAATACATGAACAACAGCGGCCAATGCACTGCAGTTATGCAAAGAAAACATGGTTGTCTGCCAAAATTGAGATTCATACATGACAGTGGCTGTCACTGAACCATTCACTGAGTGGCAAGATGATCCAATGATCTACCTTTGACCATGTGGATGTACAACTGCATTAAGTCAGCCTAAACCACAGATCATGTGTGGAGGGAGATCCGTTTCAGTGGAGAAAGGCCGCCTACAAGTAAGTATAAAAGCTGGTCATGAAAGTACACAAACACAGGAACGGTTATCACACAATGATTTACAACAATTGTGTTCCATTTCCTAGAACTACAGATACAGTTTAGACAAATTAAACTGCACCACGCAGGCTTTAGAGTAACAGTCTTTCTGAGATTCATACCTTGCACGTTTAACACAGGCCATGTCCTCTGCCATTGTTCGGGAGGGAGAGAACAGATTTTCTTTGATTGGATGAACCCACTGGAAATACAGATACAATAATATAAAAAGATTTTTTTTTCACTAAAGAGAGATATATATTGAGATATTCAGCTCAAAGTTGATAGCACAGTCAGCCCACCTTTGTTTTGCCCTGTAGGGGATTTGTGGGAGCTTTGCTCATGCAGTGATGTGGGAATGAAGACTGTGATCTACTGCATCACGAATGACAGTCTTTGGAGGGGATGTTGCAGTCATTTCTGACCAAAAATACTGACTCAGACAGACAGTGACATCCACTGACAACAAAGTTCAATGAACTGCAGTAGCTGGTCAATCAGACTGACTACGAGATCATCCAATGAACAACCATGTTTTGTGGCAGCCTCAGTCACCAGTCGAACAGTTAACCATATCTATTACACTGGCCCCTGGCTTTAGGTTAGGACACTGGCTGGTCCGCCTGGTCCAGTCTACTGCTGTGTGTTGGCTACTTTACTGTTATAAAAACACTGCAGTTTAGAGGTACCCACTGTAGGAGCTGTCTACATTCTCTAACACAAAAATGGTAAAACTCAAAACAACTGCAAGAACATGACTAAAAAAGTCTAATCCCTGTAACAAAAGTATGGTAAAAACCTAACATTATACTCTAGGATTACAGGAGATGTTCAAAGTGCCACAACATTTCTACCCAATCATAACTTTTAACGATTTTTAAAAAAGTTGTTTCCATTTACAAAATAATCACAATCAAACGCAAGTTCCAATGGGGATAAAAGGGCAGAACTGAATGAAATTTAAAAAGGAGGAGGAAAACATATCGATCTAAACTGTGTCAAGGCTTCGAAAATAATATACACATAAGTTAAAAAAAGAAAAACACATGGGTGGAGTCGATGTTGTTGTTCCATGCACAAGATAATCACAAATCGAACAAGGGTACAAAAAAGAAAAAAACAGGAGAAGAAGCAGTAAAGATGCTTTCTCTCCTCTGGATGCTACATAATAAATAATAAAAAAAAAAAAAAAAAAAAAGGGGAGGAAACAGATCGCTTGGAATTCTGTCCAGGCCGGACCCCCCCCCCCCCCCCGGGTAAGAAAGAAATAATAAAAGAACAAGGTAAAAAAAAAATCAGTATGGTTGTTGGAGCGGAAGGCAGAAAGGAAAAAGTTATGGAAAAATCATGTGAGAAACAGAGAGAGACTAGACCGAAAGGATGGGTCAGGGTGGGCGGAAAACGAGGGAAAAAAGAAAAGAAAACAAAAAAAAAAAAAAAGTTTGACAATAGAGCAATCCCTGCATGTAGCTAAATTAAATTGCGTACCCCTCTTGGTCACAGTTTAATTTTTTTTTTTTCTAGTGAAGTATCCTTACCACATTACATGGGTCTGCATCAAGTCAGTGGTGCTGTGTAACATCTTATTACAGTGATCCTTCTCCTTTGCAAACAATATTCTTCCATCCACCACTTCATCTGATCTGCCTCTGGGGACCTCATCATTGATCCACATGTAGATACTGACCCAACAATAACTCCCTTTCCATGTGTTTCCTTTCTGTATATCCCCCAACTTTCACCTTTTTCATATACCCCAGCCAGAAAAGCATACATAGACAGACAAAAATGACCTGGCACCACTCACAAAACAGCCAGCATCATCGTCAAGTGAATCTAAGCTTTGTGACGTCAGCTACACCTACGCAGAAAATTTGACAGTCATCTAAAAGACAAATACAGTGCAACCTCTCAACAATGACCTGCAGAAAAGCCAAACTCATTCTGGATGGCTTATAGGATTACTTGAAACTGGATGATCTCAGTATCCTCCAACAAGTCCGATTATGTTTTGTGAAAACCATGTTTTTTTTGTGTGTGTGCACGACTTCCTGCAGAAGATAGACTGCTTGTCAGTGCTTTGATATTTGCAATTGTCATACTGAATCAGAATACAGTCAGGTGCCAATGCTTTGGCTGCACTTGATATTGCAAACATTGATTGTGTCTTAAATCATATGTTTATTGCTGTCTTTGTCATGTTTCTCTCTTTTTTTTTCTCCTCTTCTTATCTGATCAAACTTGAAATCCCAACTTTTTCATTCAAAAGGGTACTGAACAAGTTACTTTTAAAATGCCAAAGCACTCAAGGTAGGAAAGAGACAGAGGTTCAAAATAGTAAAGAATCGATTTTAGCCAGATGGATGAGTTTGTTCCAGATGTTAAAAATGATGTACATGGGTACAGATAAAATGGTTGGGAGTGACTTTATCAAGCTCCCTTTGTGTTAGTCTCATTGATCTTGCAATCATCCTGCCTGTTGTGTGCCAAGAATGAGATAGAGGCAAAGAAAGGCTTCTGTACTAGACTGACATTTTCTGAGGCCCAATGAAAAAACATTTTTCGCATTTTTGTACAACACAAATTTCTGTGGGACAGTTTCATGTTGTACATGTACAATGCATTTAATCAACGTCTTGATAGACTGATTTACTGTGTGGATGGATTTTGATGGCTGTTAACAAACGTAAGTGCTGTAGTATCATCCTCCCTACTAAGACACCTCCCTGTGAAGACCTGGTTTTAGCTGATTTGTTGAAGTCATAACAGAGAGCTTCCACTTTCTCATATTACCAAGTTCATTTTCAGTCAAGAAGCCAGCCTGTGTCTGAATTATTAAGGACGTTAAACTTTCTTGGTGCAGACTGCAACACCCCTGGCCTAGTGGTGGAAAGACTTGCGACAGGTGGTGCTCACAATGCACTGAATGGGTTGTGGGGGCAAATTGAACTGTCCATCAAAGCAAAATGTCTACTTGTCTACCTGTGAGAAAAAAAAAAACTTACAAAAAAAAAGAAAAAACTTACAGACTTCAGGCCATCACATATATCACTTAAGAGAAAACTATCAATTACTTACCTCCATTCATGAAAACAAACAAAGCTTGTAACAATACAAATAGGCACTCGATGACCACATATTTTCTTTTTAATCTCCTGAAATTTACCAGCATTATAACCACAAAACTGCTGTGTAAGACCAAAAAAAAAAATACAGAAGCTTATATGAACAAAAACACAAGTCACAGCAAGAGAAGTACAGAACGTTGTCACTGACTGCTCATTCATTCAAAGTCCATAAATCCTTAATTTTTAGTAGCCACCCACCCATACAAAGAAAGTAAATGAGAGACTGATAATTTCACAGTTCATTCATTCAAAGTGAATAAATAATTTTCTGTAGCCAACCACCCACATGAAGAAAGTAAATGAATGTTCAACAATGTCACTGCTCTGTCAAGACATGCATAGCAAATGAAAGAAAGCAATGAATAGCAAAAGATCTGGTACTGGTAGGTTATTACCACCGGATCTGGTATTGGTACGTTATTACCACCAGAGCATCAATATCACAAATGTCTGATTTGGACAAATCTGGAACATTTTTTGCTGGCCTGTTTTTCATATCAAATTTCGCATCACTTGAAACACCATTCATATCTGAGACATACCAAACACATCCAGAGATGCATTAAAAATATTTATAAGTGGCAAGACAGAAACACATCAGCAACTGAACAGAATCCTTGAGCAATACCCTGCTTTGGTATTTTATCAGCTCATAATTCTACTGAAGTTTCTCTTGATGTTCTTCCAAGAGATGAAACTGATGCACTGGAGAGGACACTGGAAGCAGTCTGAATTCAGAAGGGGGACGAACGGTTGGGGGAAGCTGGAGAACTATTCCACAAGTTCCATGTCAGAGTCCAGAGGACCCTCAGCATTGCGGGTAAGCATGAGTTGTCCATGTCAATGGAGCGACAGTGGTTGATGGCGTAGCGAAGTCGCTCTGCCATCACTTCAACACTGCTGTACATGGGAAGCCGCAGTTGAAAGAAGCAGGTCTGGGATGTGGGCAAAGAGTCCATCCCCTGCAACAGCAGCATGTGGCAATGACCGTGTGTTTGATGGCATCTCGTTCTGTGTACGTGTCATCATATATGTGAGTGCGTGTGTGCACAAATGTGTGTCTGTGTATGCTGAATTCTAACTGACCAATCCACTATCTTCCATGATAAACAGACAAGCAATTTGCAAATACATGTCTGTCAAGGGCGACCCGACATTTCGTTCCTTATTAGTTATTTGAGATGCTTTAAGTGCTTAGATACAGTGTTGGTAGATGTCTCCTACAGCAAAAGATACTTTTGATTTACAATGCTTGTTCTCAGCCCCAGAAGTCTGAAAATATTTCTCAGCTTACATCGAGTGTGACAATGAGTGAAAGTGATGGAGAACTGTCCATGTAACAATACTGTAGAAGATGTGGAGGCCCAGGTATCACTGAATCGATAAGGATGGCCAAAAATGCACTGCTATCTATACAGGTGTGTTTGAACTTCAAACTTCAGAGGTAGTCTGAGAAACGACCATGACGTAAGGATTTGTATTGTCCCATGGACATTTCTGACTCCACAGTTTTAAAACATCAGAACACACAGGCGCATGAACTACTACATCAAAAACTACATCTACTAGTAGATTTTAATACAAAATTCTGCGCACTCAGTTCTTTTTTCTGGTTACTTTTAAGTGAAAAACAGTACCACAATTTCATTGTTTTGCCTTGTGTTCTACACAATTATTCATGAAATAAAGCAAATATTAGGCCATAAACCCCATGGCAGAAAAGATTAAAGGTATGTTGGGGACAATACTTTTAGTCAGTCAAAACATGATACTACATCTTATAAAATCAAACCATTTGTGAAAAATGCTACTTTTTGTGCTGTCCCATCCTCCATATTTCCAAAGAAGTAGCCTTACTGTCCTGTCACTTATTCTGAATCTCCAAACACAGCCACATTCATACCACAAAGTCGGAATCAGCTGTCCACAGTGAGCAGTTATCAGATCACTGAGCCCACTGAACAGAGAAGAGACATGCACTAATGCTGAATCACTTAGGTGGTAGCAGAACTTCTTCTGATTGAACTTACACAGAACAGTATTAGTGAGACCCATACTGCTGACACTAATTGCTTAGTAACAGTCAAATCAATTGAGTATGCCCCTTCCAAGCGGAAAGATATCATTACAACTCTTCAATGACTGTCCCTGGGAATCAGTTGAAACTCAAGACACTGCTGGAAATGTGTTGTCAATGTGCTCCATATCAAGTAGCCGTGTTCATTTGAATGAAAATGTATTTACAAGTGTGCAAGTCTGTCTTCAGCCAGTTTACGGTGCATGACCTCACCAGCCTCAAAGGAATGTCACTCACCCTGTCCGATGTCATGATCTGGAAGCGCTGGGTGATGTCAGCAGGGTTGGAAGGAAGCCGTGTTCGACCAGAGATGAACCTCAAGAACTGGATGCGTTCTTCATTGGTGAAATCTTCCAGAATGGTCCAGAACCACTTGATCAGGATGTGATTCTCATCCATACCACGGTACCTGACATCAGATTTTTCTCCCATTAAAAACAAAACTAAACCATAATTGTGGTTAAACTTAGAGGCAAAAATAACTGAGAGGCACAATCTCATATTTCTCATTTTCCATACTAAGTAAACCATGATGGTGCCAACTTCCTCAGCTGCTGGCTGAATCACAGGTCAAATCATTTCAACCAGAGCTTTATGACTGCCAGGGTGCCTCTAAAACGAATGTTTTTCTGTCCACTCATGTGTCTTCCATCACGGAAAATTAGAGATGACCACAACCAGGACAAACCTCAAGCTTTTTCCCCCTATAACATTTCTATCACAAATCATACAAACTATCACACCATATGTCGTCAAATAATTCAAATGGATTTTTCATACAACTGAAAAAAAAAAATCAAGGCAATGAAAACCAGTCAAGATATTTCTTGTACTTACCTGTCCAAATGAATGCCTTATCCCTATTCGGCATGGAACATAGCCATTTCAAGATCCTGAGAGAAACAAAGTTGGGACAGCTGGGAGCTGATCATGCCTCTTTACTCGGTGAGGATGGAAGAATGATCGCCCTCATTCACTTCATTAATCATACCCAAACTTGGTTCATTTTCTTTCCTTTCCTTTGACGTGGGGGAACACGCCCACCTCTGTTCTTCAGAGTGTGGACTATTTTACTTTTTGGCACTCTTGGATGCTCTCAAGCGGCCTTTTAAGTTTTAGTTGTGGAAGCTTTTTCTCTTTCTTCACAAGGGAGAATTTCCTGATACTGATCTTCCAGGCAAAGTAGGAATAAGACATTTGTTTAGACAAGCAAATTTAAATGTAAAACTACTTTTAGGAGTAAAATTCCTATTTCTGTTCAGACATAAACAGTTTAAGTCGTATGTGCATGCTCTCTCCTGCACACCTGACCACTTTGCGAAGGATGTCGATGGAGACTTCTGCTGTACCACAAACCATCTGTTCCAGCGACTGTGCTGTCAGCAAGGTCAGCAATGGAACTGGCACGATCCATGACATCCCCTCACGGATCCATGAAACCTGGTAGAATCAGTTTGTGATGTTTGATTGCAAGCAAAAGGCATTCTATCTTCATTTTAATATATAAGTCTGTTTCTTACTTGATTTAAAAAAAAAAAAAAAGAAACTTCTGAGAATCAGCAATGTCAAAAGTGTGTGTGTGCGTGTTTGTGAATGTGTGCAAGTGTGTGTAAGTGTGTATAAGTGTGTGTAAGTGTGTGTAAGTGTGTGTGTGTGTGTGTGTGTGTGTGTGTGTGTGTGTGTGTTGTTTGTGTATGCATGTATATGCATATGAAAATTTAAAATTATGAGGCTACTGTTGGAAACAACTTGCATCCCTAATTTCTCTCTCACCTCTTTCTGACATTACATGAAAGCACTCTTAAAACCTTAGAATTCTGATCATGTGTACATATAAATCTATGAAAGCAACTGTATAGCATAACCCCCGTTTTTCGAGTCTCTTGTTTTCGCTGACTCGTATGACCAATACAGACAATTCTCAAATACAAAACAAAAACACCCAAGCAAACATATACCAGTTAGTTAGCTTGCAAAGAAAAGAGCTAATTTTAAAGCAGAAAACCCAGGAATGGAAAAAAATTCACTGACAGCAAACCTACCTGTTTGTCCCATTCATGGAGGCGGTAGTTGAGCACGGTGTCCACATAGTGCAAGCGGTTGTGGAAGTGCAGAGGAATGTTTTTGCCTCCAGCCACCACGCCCACCATCTCCCCAGCTGAAGACTGTCCCTCAAAGCAGTCAATGGGTATGAACTGCAGCACAGACCACAGGCACACCAAGCATCAACAATGGATCAAAGGAATCATGTTTGTTTTTTTTTCCTACTACTCATAAACAGTGGTTTGTGCTTCACTCTTCTGGAATCTTAGGTACATGACAGCATTTCCACAATTACGCTGGGAGAATCATGCTTCAGACCATAACCATGACTGTTTATGGAGGACACAAATGGAGACCACTTGTTGTTGTTGTTGTTGTTGTTGTTGTTGTCCCACCTCAGAAGCAGTGCACCCACGCCGCTCATCCCGAAACCCGTCCACAGCCACAGCCCGGTCAGGCCCCGCCACAGCCCCGGCACCGGCAATCCACAGGGAGTAAATGGAGACCACTCAATGCCACACACCAAACCTCCTCCCCTCCACCCAAGACTCTCTATCACAATAAAGACAAACTTTCATATCAACAGTTTCAGTCATGCACAAAATGATCAACAACAGCTCAAACAGACCCCTATACATACATATTCTTCTCTGTATGTGCCATAAACAATCTATGCTTTTAGAAGTTTTCTTCACAACGTGAATGATTTTTTCTTTTAAAGACAGCTTTCTTCTCAACTCCTAATTTCATACAACTGACGGGGTACTGACCTCATGGAAGTTGGTTTCATTGATTCCATTTTCATCCAGCTCCTTGATACCCCTCAAACTCTGTATGTAGATGTGATCCACCTGCATAACCACAAAAAAATGAAGAAAAAAAAAATGCATTAACAGAATTTTAGTTGATATTTTTTTTGTCTGCAGAAAAAATAGTCTTTTCACTCACATGTAGAACTTAGCTTGGTAATTATTCATAGTTCTGATGAGCCAGGAGAAAACCAAACCAAACAAAAAACTTATTATAGGTAAAACATTCTTATTGCCTTTCCACACTGACAACTTGGTATGACACAAAGGCCCAAATCTACTACAGAGTGTGTGTGTGTGTGTGTGTGTGTGTGTGTAGGTGTGTAAGTGTGAAATGTGTGCACTAATGTCCTATGTCTCCATCCTTTACCAGCAATACTGTTAACAAAACAAAACAAAAAAAAAAGCCAGCCATGCCATAGGAGCAGCAGCCAAACAATTCACCTCTTCTAGGTCCTCCACCTTCAGCTCCATGCCAGCAATCAGTTTCCAGATGCAGGGAGCCAGGTGCAGGTCCAGAGGCTTTTTAGTGCGGATGGCCACGCCAAACAGAATCCCCAGAAACTTCCACAAGGCCAAGTTCTCCTCTCCAGTCAGGGCAGGATTCAATAAGAACCTGAGGAGAAACACACACACACACATATACACACATGCATGAACACAAACACACACACATGCACGAACACACACACACACACAAACATACCATAAGACTGTCTGTGTCTCTCTGAGCAGCTCTATAGTGTTAATGTGTATGTTTCAATTGATTGCCTCGTCTTGATGAATGGTTTACAGTTCTGGTAAGCAGAGGCGTCCGAATAACTGAAGGGAGGTAAATACACAAACGTCTACCATAGTCCCATAGGATGTGGCCATATTCTGCTCTGGAAACTCCTAGAGGCTTGTTCAACCAGCAATACTTTTTCCTACTTTTGCCCACACTTTCCCTATCTTTTCCAAAACATATGACATGCAACAGCACTGAACAGGCAAATGGGAATGTTGCATACACTTTTTTTTTTTTTTTTTTTTTTTTCGCTGTCCCAGCCTCTGCGCCACCTCAGAGGCAGTACACCCACGCCGCTCATTCCGACACCCCCGTCCACAGCCACAGCTCGGTCGGACCCGCCGCAGCCCCCGGCACCGGCAATCCACAGGGAGCACTCGATTTCAAGTCGTCAAGAGGCAACCCACCGGAGGAGACACTGCACTGCTGCCGAGTCACTTCGGTGGTGTTCAGTGGCGCCTGTTCTGATCTAACATACACAGGACACCGCCTACTAAGCCCCCTACTACAACAAATAATTGCTTAGTCGCGGAGCCGGCGTGAGTGAGCTCTCCCCCTGGAGGGCGCCACCACGTCCGTCCAACGACAGCCCCCATGGACTCGCCGATACCGGTGACCCCGACGGAACCAAACCAAGGCCACAGACGTGGAGAGGACATCGAAATTGAGGTCACCATGAGAGCAGGGCATGAAGGGCCACAGAAGCTGAGACTTTTTTTGCTGATCGATGAGAATGAGATGATGATGAAGATGATGCTACGGATTTCCATTTCGGTCTGAGACTACATGACAGGGCTGTACTCTACGCTTCCTTTCATAATATATCCCGGCGTCAACCAGGCCCGAGAGATGCAGGCACCTGTAGTGTTGGTCAGGAAATTTGAGCAACACTCTCAGAAACGCATCCATTAAGTGGATGAAACTCGACTGTGTAGTCCCAGTCTTCCCAACTGAGTCCGCAGCAAACTCAACTCTGGGTATGAGCCGGTCGGGGCAGAAAAAACCACATGACTCTGATGGGATTCGAACCCACGACCTCCCAGCCGGGAGTCCGCAACGCTAACCACTTCGCCACGGCGGCTGGTATGTTGCATACACTTCACATGAACAAATGTGGACAACTCTATGAAAACACTTTATCTTCAATAGTCCAATTTGTGAATAAAATGCCACTTTACCTGTCGCGATTGTTGCCCGATTCATTCTTGGCATTAGGTGTTGGGATCAGGAGGGGAACCATGCCCGACTCTAGTTCCTAGTGAAGAACAAAGTCACACACTGCATTGGTCAGGGTTATAGTATTATGTTGGCAAGTTCTGAGGTGGATTAGTATGGATAGCAAAAATATTCAATATATTCATGTATGTTTGCATACACACACACACACACACACACACACACACACACACACACACACACACTCACTCCAAATGTCATCTTCAAAAGTTATTAATGCATATGTATTATTGTAACTCTTCTGATATACATAGTGTTCAAGCACAAACCAAAACAGTTATCTCTCCGCATGATCTCTCCACTCATATGATTCAGTTTTCCACTTTAAATGATCTAACATTTCAGTTCACTCCTCCCAGCTGGGACAAAGGCAAAAAAAACAACTCACCAAACAAGATGAGCACTTGTACCACTCCACAGTGACTGACCTGACACATCTCTGTGATGGTGTCATCAAAGACACCCCCAGCATCATCAGCCCCTTCCCCAACCAGCTTGACCCTCCAGGCCCTCGAAGGAGGCGCAGGTCCTCCGCCTTCAGCTGCACCACCTGCTGGGCGATTTGCAGGTACACAGGCTTCACCTTCTTCCCTCTGCAGAAAACACACACCATGGAGGAGGAACAGCGCTAGACAGCAGCCAGTCCAGGTTAAAGCCCCCACCCCCCACTCCATCCCCCAACAAGACCAGGATTCTTTTCTACCTCCTCATCCCATCTGCCCCCTTTTCCACCAGTCGCTCCTCCTACCTATGACTTTTGGACTAAAGTGCTGCTGTTCTGGAGTCCTCTCTTGTGGTTGGCTGTACATGCAGTCCATCCCTGCCGCACACCATCCACATCTGCTCCAAACAACCCACCACTGCTCCAAACAATCCACCCCTGTCCCAAGCAACCCACCCCTGGCCCTGACAATCCATCCTTGGCCCTGACATTTCCCCCTGTCCCACGCAATCCACCTTTGCTCCATTTAATCCATCACTCATCCACATAATCCAATATTAACTGACACAATTTACCCTTCTTGCCCCGTACAATCCACAACTGCCTGAATATCGCTGTCACATTCAGTCAAGTACTCTGTTATATGATCCACCCTCATTCCATACTATGCACCATTACCTGAAGCAATTTACCTTATCCCCACACAATCCATCCTTTTGCCACACAACCCACCCCCAATGTGCCTCTACCTGGTGGACAGGACAGCCTCTGCACGGTGATCTGGGGGCCGCAGTTCTTGCCCTGCACCATGGTCTTCCCGATGGAGCGCACCATGGGCAGGGTGTAGACACGGGGCGACAGCACGCTCCTCAGCTGACCTTCAATCAGGCCAGGGATGCCACACTCTGCTTCACAGTTGTCCTGGTTTAGATACACACACAACAGAGATGACCACACACAGTCAGGCCGAAGTTTTGTGGCCAATGCAGTCATAAGATAGTCACGTGACGCCCACCCTACTTCCGCCTACGGAAGATGCCGAAGTTCGTGTACTGTACGTCATTCAATGAGGCCTGCGCGCAAGGCAAACCCCCAGGGAACTTTGGCGCTAGAGGGGAGGTAGGGCGGGCATTAGAGTCTGACATGGTAAGTATACTTAGCCAAACAGGAGTATAACACAAACTCCCCATTTTGGCGTCGTATACTATACCATGTCAGACCATAGCAGAATTTAAAGTAGGAGGAGGGCCGAGCGCCCCTAATGGTTCCTGGGGTAGACCGATATGGCTGCATTGGCCGCCACAAATGAAATCCCTTTAGAACCATCAGCCCTGGTCATGCGGATGTCCCTTAAATAAAAGTTTATGAAAGGGTTCTCCGAACGCCAGTAGGCTGCCTCCAGGAGATGGCGCACGGGGACAGAGTGCTGGAACGCTGAGGACGTGGCCAGCGCTCTGACCTCATGGGCTCGGGGTGACAGGGCTGGGAGGTCTTTGTACGCCTGGGCATAGGCAGATCTGATAGTATTGGATAGCCACCTAGAGATAGTGCCCGCCGATATGTCCTTCTTGTTGTTGGGGTTGATGGAGATAAGAAGGCGTCGCTGCGAGGAACGCCTGGGGCGGAACGCTCCCAGTAGTATCTGAGGCACCTAGGAGGGGCACAGGTCCATGTCCCCACCCCGCTCGCTGCCTAAGATATCCGCTAGAGAGCGGATCAGGAGGGAAGGAGAGGCTGTGCCCGGTTCCTGGTTCTTCGCTAAGAACTCAGGTAGGAACTTAAGTGAGACCGAGCCGTCTCTGTGAAAGGCGATGTCCCGAGGGTCCCCGCTGAGGGCATGAATCTCACTTCGCCTTCTGGCTGAGGCCAGGGAGAGAAGGAAGGTGGTCTTGAAGGAGAGGAGGTCAAAGGGAATGGAGCGGAGGGGCTCGAAAGGGGGTTTTCTGAGGGGGCCCTAACACCAGAAAGAGGTCCCACAAGGGGGGGGCGCGCCTAGGGGATTGAGCTTCCCGTAGGGCAACCCCCCGTGATAGTTCTCTGAGGAGAAAGTCATTGTCGAAAGATGGGCCGCCGAGCTGTCGGATGGTGTGCATACGGCCGATCGGTAGCCCCGAATGGAGCTAGCCGAGAGTTTTAAAGAGGACGAAACGAAAGTGGGATAGGAAATTGCCTAGCTGGATGTTGGAGGGGTGTAGGTAGGGGACCGAGTTAGCCGTGCACCACGTGACCCATCTCTCCCATCTGTAATATAGAGGGACTCTGTGCTAGCCCTACGAGAGGCCGAGGCCAAGTCTCGTAGTCCCTGCGATGCTCCCGCTTCTGTCAGGGTCTCTAGGACAGACCGGGGTCTGTCGGCGGGGGCGGCGGGGACCGGTGGTCGCAATTTGGCTGGCATAGAAGCCAAGCGTGTAGGCGAAGCATCTGGGGATTGGAGTGAGGGAGGCCCGAGCGAGGTTGTCTGAGCAAGTCCCACCGAGGGGCTAGCTGGAGAGGGGAACGTGAGTTAGGGACCTGAGGTCCGGGAACCACGACTGAGTCGGCCACCATGGGGTTATGAGGATGAGTTTGGGTCTCTCCAGCCTGGCCTTCCTGATCACTTTGTGAAGTATGGGGAAAGGGGGGAAGGCGTAGGCGATGATGAGTCCCGTCCAGGGGAGGGAGAGCGCATCGACCGCGTACGCTCGGGGGTCCGGGACTGGAGAGACATACATGGGGAGTCGATGGTTGAACCGTGTCGCAAATAGGTCGACCATGGGCTTGAACCAGTGATCCCAGACAGTGGTTAGTGTCAGCTTGTTCAGGGTCCACTCTGTGTGCAGAAGGGTCCCTGACCGGCTGAGAGTGTCTGCCAGGATGTTCCGTGTCCCCGCTATGTGTCTCGCACGGAGGGTGGTTCCCCGTGCGTGGCACCAGCGAAGGAGGGCCTCTGTCCGGAGAGAGAGGCCGATGGAGTGAGCCCCCCCCCCCCCCCCCCCCCCCCCCCCCCCCCCCTTTGACGTAATGGGCTACCGACGTGTTGTCCGTGAGGAGGAGAACCAGTCGGTGCGAGATTAGATGCTGGAAGTGGAGGGGGGCCAGTCTGACCGCTTCCAACTCTAATATGTTGATGTGGAGGCGAGCCATCTGTGTGTCCCACATCCCCGAGGCATGACTGTCCCCCAAGTGGGCCCCCCAGCCCGAGTTGGAGGCGTCCGTGTATAGTTCGAGGGACTGAGTTGGGAGAGAGATCGGAACGCCGGTGATCAGGGTGGACGGATTGAGCCATTCCTCCGTGGCCCGCCCGAACCAGGGGCGAGGGGAATGGTCAGGTCCCAGCGGTCCGAGGTCTGGGACCAACGACGACGGAACTCCCTCTGCAGCTGGCGTTTGGGGACCCGACCCAGCGGAATGAGGGCAGAAAGGGACTCCATCATCCCTAAGAGGGAGGACAGAGTTCTGGCCGGTGTGCGAGGCTTCTCGGAGGCGCACGATGAGGTCCACAATCCGGGCGGACCTCTCCGGGGTCGGGGCGACCTTCATGGTAATCGTGTCGAAACTCATGCCCAGGAAAGAGAACCTCTGACTGGGAATAAGTTCGCACTTGAGGGGGTTGGTTACAAACCCCAAGGTGGAACAAAGGCTGAGGAGGCGGGTGGTGTGGTGGGCTTGGCACTGAGCCTGGGAGGAGGCTAGGACAAGCCAGTCGTCGAGGTAAACCAGGAGGCGAATGTCCTCCTGCCTGGCCAGGGCGGCCATCTCCTTGACAACCTTCGTGAAGAGGAAGGGTGCCAGGGAGAGGCCAAAGGGGAGAGCTTTGAACTGGAACACCCGAGCTTGCCAGACGAACCGAGGTAACGTGTGCGCCGGGTGAATAAGGATCTGGAAATACGCATCTTTCAGATCTATGGAGGTCGCCCAATCTAGGTGGTGAATGGAGTCTCTGATCTGGGAGGGTGTGTCCATCTTGAACTTGGTATGTCTTAGGAACTTGTTGAGGGGAGAAAGGTCGAGGATGGGCCTCCATCCCCCCGAAGGTTTGGGGATCACGAACAGGTGGGAGGAGTAAAACCCGGGTTGGGCTGGAAAACTTCTGCGATGGCCCCCTTCTGTAGGAGTTCGAGGACTTCCAGGCGGAGGGCGTCCGCCTGGGCAGGTGGGGGGTCGCTGGGGGGGACGGAGGAGAGGAAAACGCATGAGGGGAGGGCGACCGTGAGCCCAGGGTAGGCGAAACCCGTCCTGAAGCACCGACACTACCCAGGGGCTGAGGCCCATACGTCGCCACTGGCGGGCATGCCGGGAGAGGTTGCCCGCCAGGGGAGCCGATGGTCCCGGGGGGGGAGGGGTACAGTGGGCCGGTGTCTTGCTGGGCAGGTTGCCAGTTCCATGCCCCCTACGGGAGTGTCCTCCAGTCACCTGCGGGGCCGTGCTTGCTGGCCGAACCGAAAATTCTGGCGAGGTTTTGGTTTTAGGCCTCTGCGAGTTAAGTGGGCGCTTGGCCGGCCCGGCGGTGTGAGATGGGGGGCTTGACGGGGGTACGGAGTGGGCCTGTTGGCCCTGGGGTAAGACCGAAAGGGGGGTCTGGAAGGGCGTGGCTGAGGCCGGGGGGCGAGGGACGCCGCCTGCTTGCGTTCCTCGAGAGAGAGAGACATAGCCGAGGTGGAGTACTCGCCAAAGAGCGAGTGATCCTGGCCCGGGACACCATCGTAGGGATGCCCTGAGTGCCGGGGAGAGTGAGGAGCGTGCAAGCACCGCGCGTCTCTAGCCACAAGCAGACAATTAAAATGGCTTGTTGCTGCGCTGTCCGCCGCAGCCGACACAAGTGATGCGATATCCTGTTGACTAGGTGTCGCATGAAGGGATCGCTGAATAAGCGAGGTTCGTCCTGGTGGGTTCGGAGTTTGTATCCGAAGGCCCTGGGACGGCGCCGTCATCCCCAGGCCAGAGTACCTCCGCCCCCTCTGCAAGAGCATGCTAAGGTAGGCATGCCCTGCAGTGGTGTGTAAGATGCCCATCCGGGCTACTCGGTCCCAGTCCTTTAACGCCTTAAAGGAGACAGTGGCCGAAGTAGGGGGGGGGGGGGGTTGGGTATCATCAGGCGACAATCCGATTGGGAGATGGCCCACTCCCTGGTGGCCGGATTGTCAGCAAAGAGGGAGGTAACAGGGTGCTTCCTGCTTCCCAAGGGGTCCCAAGTAGGGTCCCAAGTAGGGCCGAAAGGGGCCGCATTGGGTGCCGGGGGAAGGTCTTGACCCGGCGTGGGGACGGCGTCTGCACCCCTGGCGCGTTTCGCCGGACTCTCCCACAGTGAAGTGAGGGACTGAGGAGCTACAATCCTGAGTCTTGAGTGTTGGGCTGGGGGCGGCCCAACGATCTCAGGGAAGGCCAAGATATCGGCAGAGGGAGGGGCGTCCCTCTCGACACCAAGTCCGGTCGAAACCGTTCAATGGTGTTGATGTCATAAAGCGATGAGAAGAGGTCCTCATCGTAGTCCTCCTCAGGCTGTGGGGAGTCTAATTCCTGGGAAGGGAGGTCTTCCTCAGGAGGCAAGTGCGCGGGTGCGCGAGGGTCCCGCCCTGGTAGGGTGGTGGTGGGGGGGGGGGGGGGGGGGAGGGCGGGACCCTCGTGGCTCTATACTCGGCAGACGGGCTAGGGTGGGAGAGCCCGGACTGCCGATCGGACAGCGCCCGAGGTGGGAGACCCAGGTCGACCCAAGTCTGTGAGGTTGGGTGCCACAATCGACCAAATAGTTTTTTCAGGTTGGGTGTGGGTATTTGCCCACTGGTCCCTCTCGGGGGCATAGAGCCACTGGTCCCCGGGGAGATAAGCGGGCTGTGGCGGCCCAGAGTACTGTGCAGGGACTCGCCGGGACCGGGGTAACCTGGGGCAGCAGGGGGGGAATAATAATCGACCGTGGTATGTGGTCCCCCCCCCCCCCCGAGCGTGCCGGGCCCCAGAGGAATGGGGCAGGTTACCCGTGGTCCCGCTGGTAGATCCTCCCCCCGGAGGAACGGGACCGAGGACGTTGCCCAAGTGGGGGGCCGAGTAGGTCGGGCCCCCAACGTCCTGAACCCCTAGGGGAACCTGCGACGGGCGAGCGGGGTTGGTCGGCCGTCTTTGTGTATGTTCACACACCGGTGGATGCACTCGGTGTTCCCATACGCCCAGAGTTATGGACATGTGCATGGTCGTGCCAAGACGTGGCCATAACACCTGCATCCGGAGCTAAGGGGACGCTCCTCGTGCAGGGTGTTGGCTGCACCTGTGCACGGAGGGGGAGAGCGTCGTGAGACGGCGAGTCCAGATGGGGGAAGAAGTGGACCCGCCTGTCTCATAAATGCGAGTGACGGGTGGGGGTTCCAGCCCAAGGCCGTCACCCGTGCCTGTCCGCGGCCCGGCAAAGGTCCCCGGGGGCCGGGGGTCGCGTGACTCGGCATAGTAAGGTGATGAGTGAGTAAGCGCAGGAAAGCTAGAAGGCAGGGTGGCTGGGGGCGAAGCGGACTCCCGCTGGGATGTTTTGGCTAGGGGGGGTCCCTTAAGTGGGGCCTTGCCCTTAGATTTCCTGGGCATGTCGAAGGAAAGGCACTTAGCAATAGCCGCCGGTTGCCTTCTAGCTTTCGAACGCAACGGTCGTGCGTCCGTCGGTCGGGTAGAGGAGGGAGATTCCCGCGTCCCCCCTCCGCGGGAGGGTCATCTCCAACTACCGCGGCCGTCCGTTCTCCCAAGGAGAGAACGGTTCGCTCGGGGTTGGAACCAACTCGTGGGTCCTCCGGGAATGAGCGCGAACCCTGCACGTCAGAGTTGTTGCTCGACCCAGCCGAGTCCTTCACCATATTGGGCGATGGCGCCGAGCGAAACCGGAGCACACGATCGTAAGCGAGAGAGAGACGACGGTCGATCGAGGGGAATAACTAGGGCAATCGATCGACCGTGCGCACACAAAAAAAAATAAAATGAACAACGTACACAATGGAAAATAAGGTAAACAAGTCCGTACAGGGACACAAAGCGCAGCAGAAATGGCGAAACTGCGCGTGAGAAGCGACCGTGGCGTGGCCCAAAGTGCTGAGTAACGCCACGTGTAAATACCAGGACAACGGTCGATCGCGATCGTTGAGGAAGGCACGAAGGCGAGCGAGAATTTATGGCAAATGAGGGAAGGGGGCAAAGGAAATAAATTGTGGACGAAAAAAAACCCTGTAAAATACTGGGGTATAAGTTGGTGACAAGAGGGGGAGACCGGCGCAAAACAAAATGGCGACGAGACTGGAAGATGGCGACGAGACTGGCTCACGATCGTCGCACAGGAGGTTGTGGAATCGTGGAATAAATGACGGCGAGGGAGAAAAAACGGAATTTAGTGGCGACTGGGCCGAAGGCGATTGAAAGGGAAGGCCGATGGATAAAGAGAGGCACCGAACCAGCGATGAACGCGGCGATGGAAAATGCCAATCAAGCTGAACCGGTGACGCGGAATGCAGAACCGGGAGCACACAATCGCGAGAAAATTCCGAAAATAAGGTTAGAATGCTAGCCCACCGATAACCTCACACGTCAAGATACTCTGAGGGATAAGCACAAGCCACAAATAAATGAGTTCAGAATGCGAACACAGCAATCTTTACACAAAGGCAAAGTATAGGCGAGACAGAGCACAAGACTTATCTTGCTTGGGTGACAGGCCGAAGAATGACGTACAGTACACGAACTTCGGCATCTACTATCTTATGACTGCATTGGCCACAAAACTTCGGCCTGACAGAGCTGACATCTAACCTTTGTGCGCTGTTGCACAAAAAAGCAGTAAACAAATATTAAACATTTTTTTAATTAACACACACACACACACTGCACGTGCATGTGTACGCACGCGCATGGGAGTGTACATGCACATTCACCCACTCACACTGAGGCTGAAACGGCTGTGGACATTGTCCTGCTTTTGTAAAGTTATACATCACCTCGTGGAACAGGATTTCTGCAGACTCTTTGAATGTCAGTTGATGGTAGAAAGTGTCCGCAGGTAACTAAGTGTCCGCCTGTGGACACTTTGTTTTTTGCGGACACTTTGTACCGTCACAGGCTGCATGAACAATTGAATGAATGAATGAACAGCAGCACACTGTGTCAACAAATAAAATGTAGGAAAACCAGTACCAGGATTCTAATCAAAGTGCCAGGATGTCCACACTGATTACAGCGGAGCACCAATTGAAATCCAAGACTTGGTGTGTCTGACAGTGCCAGAGAAAAACTCAAAGACAAGCCACCAGCACTGGTGTGGTTCAGAAAAAAAAGGAGACTGAATGCAATCCAAATTAACCGCACAGAGTCCTGCTACATAAAAGGGTTTAAGCTGAGGTATGCTCTGCAATGTCACATGAGATATGTTCTAGGATTTCAAGAAAACACTGCATTCACATGTATCTCAACTTTTCTCTGTCATGGAAAAATCACGAACCAGTTGGTAAATGCCTTTAATATAAATATTAGTGGCTAAATATTGATCTATACTTGCCAGCAAGCACAAAACACACTTTTATGGGATGTGCCACAATTTTTGTAGAATGAACCCCCAAATCCCCTCCAAAATCAGCTTGAACTTTCCAAGGTATCAAATAAAAAGAAGTACCCTCCTCTCTTTATCTGATGGAATGGCAGAGTCCTTGCTTGTTAGCTGGCTGCAGGGTCTTCTACCTCACTCACCTTTTTGGGCAGAAGGTTGATGAGTCGCCCAGGAGGAGTAGACCAAGTCTGAGAAATGATGGAGGACTGCCAGGCGCCCCTTGATGAGGTCCAAGGAGCAGTTCTGCAGGGCAGAAAAAAACTGCGGAGGCACACAGGTTGGTGCCCCAAGCTGCAAGGGCAGAGGGGTGCCAGGGATACGTACTGGAGGTGGCGGAGTGGTCCATGCTGAGCAGTGGGTACGACCTGCTGAAATCTGAACACATTCCATCAGTTCAGACAGACAGTGAAGTAACAGACTGACTGAAAATATCTACATTTATCCCAATAATAGATGATAATCTGGTGACAGAGAGAAGCACAATGATCAACTCCGATAGCCTTTTTCCATCAACAGATCATCTTTTCTCAGAGGGTAAATGTGGATCTAGTTGAATGGCCAACTCGTGGTTCAAAGATTAGTTCAACGTACAACAGGGTCTGAAATTTGCAGAAGTGAACTGAGTGACCCACCTGTTCAGAGCTGAAAAAAATGTTGGACTTGCTTTCCATTTTTGTGACTTCACTTTCTGCTCTCTTCTCAGGTTTTCTTTACAACTCTGAAAGGTGCAGACCTTAACAGCTCTGACTTAAACGAAAATTGTAAGATCAGCCATCAATGGCCTAGATGAAGACAATGCCACTATGGGATCCACTGTCCAAGTTTTGTTCACAGTGGATCTGTGCTGAACTTCAAACTAGTTAGCGGAGAAAATGAACCATACTCTAAATCATTCATACCAGTCTCTATGATTATGCACAAACTTAACCTCATGAAAAAAGAAAAGTATGACAGGAACAACAAATACCTGGCGAATGACGATGCCAGTGAGGGCAGTGATACGGGTGGGCTCCTTGACTGGGGAGTTCATGTGGCCGAGGCCTAGCTGTCCGTCAGCATTGTGGCCCCACCCCCACACCTCCCCTCCACTGCCCAAGCTAGGCTGTGTTCAGGCCCCACATTGATGTCATCAATGAAGAAGGCTGACAGCTCTGGGATTTCCTGGGGCTTGGAGTGATTGTGCAGGTTCATGTCTGGCTGCCCGATCAGTCGCTCTGCATAAGAAAACAAGTTTGATGATGTTTTTTTTTCCCCTCTTTCTTTACCACAGAACTAACACATAAAAAATAACAACACACAAAACACAACTAATGATACAACCAACCAAACAGAAATCCACAGAAAGGCAAGCGGGGAGTGGGGTGATTGGCATACCAGAATAAATTTGGCCTGCAACTGTACAATTAACACACATGCCCAGTCACTTTCTCTTGCTTAACGCTGTCACTGCAGGCCGGCATGCATGCTTAGCTTACACACAGGTCATTTCTGAAAATCTGTAAGCCCACACCAAAACACACGTCGCACATAATCTGATCATGTGACTTTCTTTCACGCACACACACTTATATAAACACACACTCCTACTACACACACCAGAACCACCCCTCCTCGACCTCCCTCCCCCAACATACACACATACAGACACACACCTTGTCCCCATGACAATACCCGGCCATCACGGGTCAGAGCCAATGTGAACTGTGTCCCACACTCGACCTTCTTGATCTGTTTGCCCCGCAGGAAGTCAATCCGGGTGGGGACTGACTTGGGCGTGGTGTGACCCAGGCCCAGTTTCCCATAGTCTCCATCCCCAAATGCCCAGACAGTGGACCCATCAGTTGATATGCACACACAGTGTGATTCAGTCCACAGGCAACCTGCAAAAAGAGTGAAAATGTTAAAAAAAAAAAAAAAAAGGACACATAACTATTACTTCATGTATAGATGAAAGTTCACAATCTTTCTGAAGTGCTGTAGGGCTGATAGCACTAACCACATTACTGAAACCTCCAGTTCTGCTGATTACAAAACAATAACTCAGCTACAATAGAAATGTCACTTGCCTTATTGTATGCGATTGTGACAACACTGCAAGCGATCTAAGCAGAATGAAATGACAAGATTATTTCAAATTACACACTACTGGGAGAATGAATTATCACATCAGTGAGATGGTACTAAGAAGCAAAGATGAGTGCAATAAGTCCAGTTCAAGTCAAACTAGTTAGCACCTCTGGTCATGCAGCTGAATACATCCTTATCTCTGTAATGCAACAGAAGAAAGCTCAGCACAGAGTGCTTGGAAATTCTATTCACAAAATATTAACAAATTCCTGGAAAAAAAAAACAGATTCTACAGCAGTACTCAAGAAAAAACAGCAAAAATTAGTAGCACATCCCAGCACAAAACACTTACAAATGTATAATAGTTTATCCAAAAGGCCAATAAAGAATACTCACAAATAACCTTACATAAAAACTAACACAGAGTGCTCAGAAATCCAAAAGCGTAACACTCACTAATCTCGACAAAGAATGCTGAAAAGTACTAACCTATTATACTAAAATTCCAGTTCACACGACTCACAAATCCAATGTAAAGCAAAAAAACAACATGAGCAAATTGTCAGTACAGAATCCTAGAAAATTCACTTTTATCATTTTCATTATCATAGCCAAGCCAGCCGCTTCGGCCTTTTCTAGGATGTCTCCCTAGAAAGCAGCTCACAAATTCTTTGTAGAATACTCACAAAAATCCCAGCCCCCCCCCCCCCCCCCCCAAAAAAAAAACAAAACAAAAAAAAAACAAAAAAAAAACAAGCACCTCACAAATCCTTACTTAGCTAGACCACTCATAAAACCGCAGCTCTCAACTTTCACAAATTCCAGCACAGAATACTCACAAATCCTTACTACACCACTCATAAATCCCAGCACTCAGCTTTCACAAATTCCAGCAAAGAATACTCACAAATCCTTACCTACACCACTCATAAATCCCAGCATTCATGAATTCCAGCAAAGAATACTCACAAATCCTTACCTAGACCACTCATAAATCCCAGCTCTCAGCTTTCACAAATCCCAACAAAGAATACTCACAAATCTTTATCAAGACCATTCACAAATCCTGGCACACAGCTTTCACAAATTCCACAAAGAATACTCGCAAATCCTTACCTAGACCACTGATAAACCCCATCATCAGCTTTCACCAGTTCCAGTACAGAACACTCACAAATCCTTACCTAGACCACTCATAAATCCCATCATTAAAGTTTTCACCAGTTCCAGCACAGAATACTCACAAATCCTATCTAGACCACTCATAAACCCCATCACTCAGCTTTCACCAGTTCTAGCACAGAATACTCACAAATCCAATCTGATGATGCTCCAGGCCAAGAACACGTTCCGGCGTCTTCTTGTTGGCTGTTGAGCCGTGACCAAGTCGACCATAGTCTCCATTGCCAAATGTGTACAGCTTGCCATCCACAGTCACCACAGCACTGTGTTTGAAACCCACTGACACCTACAGGTGCACCAATTATTTCACTGATGATGGACATACAGACCGTGAGTTAATTACCACAACAGTAACTAAGCAATTTCACAAAAAGGAATTATACTTCTAACAGCAGTTTTACAATATAACTTATCTGCCCAAACAAATGCCTTTTCCTGCTTGGCATGGGACATCACAAATTACCAGGATCCTTAACAAACAAAACAAAAAAAAAAAAAACCTTGGGACAGCAGGGGAGATCACCATACTACCTTAACTGGTTAGACTGACAGGGGAGATCCCCATATTACCTTTCACCATATTACCTTAACTGGTTAGACCGACCGAGTGAATGTCCTTGGAAAGTTCACTTCATAAACTATACCCAAACATGGTTCAGTTTTCGCACCTTTTCACAGCTAAGCAGTGACGTGAAAAGGCGTCCTAGTGTTTGGATAGGTAAGCATATCAGTGAATTACTCTAAGTGGTAAAATTCCTTTTTCTTTACATAAAGCTTACCCCCACTTGGCAGGGAACATTGTCACACATCAACATTCTCATAAAAATCAATAATAGGGAACGGGGAGCTAAGTATACTCAACCACTAAGCCAGCACAAGTGATCTCCCCTGGTGAACTCCTAACACTGCAATCTAGGTGAATGAGTTCAGTTTTCTCTTTTTCCTTGGTGAGAAACAGCGGGAGCTAGGCTTGATACATGGATATGGGCCGAGATCTTCAGGGCCCTTTCCGGCCATTAGGCACCAAGCTGATGGCAAGAGTCACGGTCAGCTACATGCTTACTGGCCCAAAATATTGTTTTGGTTTCAAATGAGCTTGTTCCCACCTTCCTTTTCTCTATTTAGGCAACTGTTTGGACGGGAAAGTATGAAGAAAAGGAATTTAAACAATTAAAAGTAGTTTACAATGTACTTACCAGTCCAAACACTATTACACACTCCCCCCTTCCCCGTTTGGCAGAAAAGGGACCACACACACACACACACACACACACACACTGCCTTTACAAGAAGTCATGGACACCCATATGCATGTTTACACACACACATAAACATAGTGATGGAATAGGGTGATCAAAAGAAAGAGGGAAGAAAGAGACAGAGATAAAGAGGGTAAGGATAATGTTGCTTATAGCCCAGCTGACTGAATATGGCCATATCAGGACTGTCCCTGCTTTAAACAGTGTTGAGGTCAACTCACAAATCATAAAAGAGATAAAGAGAGACTGAATAAAACAAAAGAACAGTGATTAAAAAAAAATATCAATGATTTTTTTCAAATGCTATGGAGATCAAAGGTATTTCTTACATCTGTAACGACCAACAAATATTAGCATACCTATCTATACAAGCATTCCACAACTGCCAACCTTCCAGCCTCAAATTTCAGGAGCTACGTGGTACAGAAGTTTGATTAGTAACTAAACATACATGACACTGGACTGCTGAACTGGTCAACAGGAGGGCTCACATAGATATCATCATCCACTACATGAAGTTCCAACTTGTTAGAGCTCCATTTTTGTTGGTTTCTACACTTAAAACTCTTTTTTTTCCAAAAATAACAACCTCAAACTTCATTTTTTTCTCTAATTACAATTAATAAAATGTAAGATTCCAAATTCTTTCTTGAAATTTGGGATTCCAGAAAATGTCCTTAAACTATGGAACTTCTGAAATAATCAGGAGAGGCAGCTAGGAACAAATTTGTGCATAAGCATATGCATGCATGGATGCACCATTGTCACACAAAAAGAATGAACAAACGAAGTCAAGGAACCAAGAAACATGTACCTGGATGACTTCCTCTCCTTGCAAGGCCTCAACCTGTTTGGGTCTCTTCTGGCGGTAACAGTTGCCATGACCCAGCTTTCCATAATCACCATCTCCCCAGCTGAACACTTCCCCACTTTCTGTCAGGGCCAGGGTGTGGCCGTCCGATCCCGTGGAGGTGGCCACTTGGGTTATCACAAACCCTGGTCACACAAACAAATTCAGAATACTGCTTCAAGAATTCAACAGTTATGTGAAAGAAATCAGACAAATGTATACAGCTTCCATAGAGAAGAATGTTGCCATCTTGCACAAAAATTCAAGAAGGAAAAACCAGAAAAGCACCAGCAGATTCATGTGAAAAATCTGCTTGTTTTAATCATTTCAGCCCCAACAGAGTGAGGGATTGTGTAACTGTGACCTTCCTAGCCTAATGTGTTTTGGTTGAAAAATATAATTTCTTGCCAATATCTACACATGTTCAAAGTTATTTCTGCCTCAATTTTGATTTTCTAGCTTTGTCCTTCTACCCTTCCTTTTCCATCTGTCACTTTCTCCAATCACCTGTCTACAACTGGACTCAGTTATTGATTTCAATTACTGTTTTATAACATTAACTTGGTAACATTGCATATTTGTCTACTTTTGCTTTCTTCAAGGTTCACCATAACTCCTCCTTACCTGACATGGATTCTGGAAGAAACGGAAATAAATGAACTAGTATTTTCTACATAACACGAAAGCAGGTTACCTTGAAGACTGGTGATGATAGTTGGGGCGTGCACATCATCAGAATTGCCCTGTCCAAGCCGTCCATAGCTCCCTTCCCCACAAGCTAACAAGCTACCATTAGCCTGCACTAGGAATGTGCAGTTCTGACCACATATCACCTGAAACACACCACACACTCACTCAGATATACCACAGCGCCTCTCAGACAACTGTTTATCTTTTGCAGCCCTAAAATGACTGGGCGAGCTCAGAATACAGACTTTTCATGTAATCTCTGAGTAAGCTGGACTTTCATAGCATTATCTCCACTGCTTGTGATAAATAAAGCCTGAAATTTGTTGTCCAATCAAGATCAACTGTCAAAGTGAACTCAGTTTTGGCTTCCTCTCCACATTTATGCCTGTGGCGATGTTTGTGTTCATCTTTAGTCATCAGATCGACAAGATGGTAGTCTTCCTCCACTGGGGAACACCATATTTCGTGGAACAAGTAATTTTTTATGACAACTGAGGGTTTAGAACCTGGTGTCCTGCGTAAGATACATCAGAACAGGCAACACTGGAAACTGCTGAAGAGACTCAGCAACAGCAGAGAGTTTACTCTGGTCATGTCGATCTTGTCTCCTCTGGTCATCTCAACCTAATATAGAACACTGACAGCTCTCTTATGGTACGAAGACTGACTAAATGTGGCGGTGAATGGGTAAGCCAGTGAGACAGTTCGCTAAAAATTTTCTTACACAAAACAGAGACTCTGATAATTTCATCTGTCAACAAGCATGACAAAATTATGAGGGTTTGTAATGTGCACATGTGTGTATAAACATGACAATGAGCATGAGCAAGTGTGTGCATGCGTAGCTTAAGTGGTGCAAGCCCTTCAATGCCCAGTGCACCTGTATACTCTGATGTTGTGCTGACCACTAAGCTAACCACTTGGCACAGACCTGCTGACAGGAGGACAGCGACAGCACCTGGGCGGCACCATGGCCACGCGCCCAGCCTCGCACATCTGCCCATGTCGGCCGCTACCCCACACGTAAGTTTCTCCTCGGCCCCCCACTTGCCAGTCTTCCGGTCGCTGCACTGCCCACATCATGATGTGACTGTCCATGGTGAGGTCCCACTGGGTGTTGTCCTGCAACAGGAAAGAAAAATACGTAGAGATATATATACACTTCAGCTCATGCTGCACACTCACACACACAGACACATACACACACTCTCTTTCTCTAATCATACACACAGAAGTAGCTCAACTGATGGAATTTCATGTTCTCAGTAAACTGTCATGCTTGTTAAAGTGATCTTTACTGTATAAGCACTGATGAGCGCTAGTACATTTACACATGTAATGCAGTAAAAGTAAGTCAATACAAAAGCAAACAACTGTTTCTTACAATCATCATTTTTCTATGTACTGGCATTTGTTTCAACAGGTAAATATGAGAAAAAGGAATTTTACCACTAAAAGTAGTTTTGCGATATATTTATCTTTCCAAAGACTTGGATTCCTCCCCCTCCATGCTTAGGCGAGAAAAAAACTGAGAAAACTGAATTATGTTTGAGTATGGTTAATGAAATGAATTCACTATAGACAATTACTCTTGTCAGCTCATCAGAAAATGGAAGGCTGATTAGCTCCCTTCTCTCCGAATTTTTTTTTTTTTTTTACTTTTTTAGGATTCTAATGATACAGCAATACTCCATGCACCCAAAACAGAAAAAAGAAAAAGAAAAAAATCCACCTTGATCCTGTTATGATAAATCAATTACGTCAGTCTGGTGGGAAAGCTTGAAAAAATGTGTGTGTGTGTGTGTGTGTGTGTGTGTGTGTGTGTGTGTGTGTGTGTACATGTGTGTGTGTGTGTGTGTGCATGTACATGCGTGTGTGTGTGTGTGTGTGTGTGTGTGTGTGTGTAAGCGGAAGAGAGCAATGGGGGAAGGTAGAAGGAAATCTTGTGGAGAGGGGTGCACTCACATACAGAATGGCTTCTCTTTGTGAGAGTGTCAGGGAAATCAAAACTGACATGAACAGGAGCCTCTACACAACTTTCCCATTTAACCTTGCACTGCATGCTGGTTCAACAAAAATACTTCATTTCAAACAGAATAAAATGGTTCTATCACACAGTTTCCTAACTTGCACAACTTTTTTTATTTGTTTGTGGTTGGCATACTCAATCTTTCTTGATCTCTTCCAAATAAGCACCCAGCCAACTGACTTTCTGACATCAAACATGATTTTCATTTCCTCCAACATCTTTCCATTTAGAAAATCCTCTATTTGTTTTCGACGCTGGCATCCAGATCAAACTTTCCTTTCACACAAGGCATTTTAAAAACAACAAGTCTCCGTTGTTGTGAAGTACAGACACGACGCATGCATTTGTTAAAGGGGTGTCAATCTGCTAACAGTGCGCTTGTTTTTGGCAAATGAAAACTCAATTCTTTGCATTAAGCAAAAACACGATAAACAGGCTGAGACAACAAGAAAAACAGATTTCCGTTTAGGTAAATTTTATGAAAACTGGTTTCTATCTTAAGATGAAAAAGTGTAACCCTGTAACCCTTATGTCTCCCAAGGTCTTCCATATTGTCATTTAGTGTCTAGAGTGGGATAAAGGGCTCTTCTTGGTACAGTATAAAGTGACATTCTCTGGGTGTGTCTGATCAATCAACATCTTTCTCTCTCAGCACACTATCTATTGTACAGGTTCTTTTCTAGAGTTTGATGTAGGGGATCATTTTAGCAGTGAAAACTTCAAGAATCTTGTGTAGGCGGCGATTACTATGTGAGTTTGAAGTTGATATCCTTGGTTGGTTACCGGGACTTATCTACGGAACAGAGTATCAAAAGTAGTATATAAAACAGAGTGAAGACAGATATGGCAAACATAAACATAAATAAGTATCAAATCCATCGAAATCATGATAATCCATAACCATCCTCCGCTTTTATGCCATGTTCCGCAGTCTAAATGACGTGACAGAAACAGAAAATTGGAAGCAGGTTTGGAGGAGGAGAGGGTGAATAGGGCAAGAGGTATGACACTTACATAGGCTTTGTCCACCACTTCATCCACAGAACTGCGGGCCAGCAGCCTGAAGGTGGAGGGGAAGGGCTGACGCTGCAGCAAGGCAGCTGCCGACTTGAGAGCGTGGAAAAGGACAGCAGCACTGCCACTCTGGCACCAGGCGATCCAGACACATGGATCCTGGAAAACACCCTGACCATTCATAACAAACAAAAATCTCTATTATAGATTATGACTCATGGTGGACAGTGTACCTTTACAGGACATGTATAGTACGACAGGTATGATAAACTACTGTACTGCACCACTATACTGAACTGCACTGCAATGTATAACTTTCTTGGCGTATCCGATACAGGAATGCAAAGTACTCAAAATATTAAGAAAAACTGTAGAATAAACAGATGAAACAGGGATTTCACCAATAAAAGTGATTTTACAATACACTTACTTGTCTAAACAATGCTTTGTTCATACTTGGCATAGAATATCACCACATTATTAAAATCCTCAAAAACTGAATCAGGAGACCTAACCATGCCACCTACTCTGGATAGGACCACTGAGTAATCTGCTCTTGGTGAACCATCGACTTTCCAAGGCGAGTATTCAGCTTAGTTTTATGCATCTTTTTCATGCAAAGGGAGCGGTGGGAGGGCATCTTAGTGTTTGGACAGGTAAACATACTGTGAAAGTACTCCGAGTTGTAAAATTCTTTCTCATACTTACTTGTCAAAACATAGATTCAGCAGACAATATTTTCTCATGATGGGCAATGACTCTGCCAGCCTAACTACTGGCTTGATTAACTCCCTGCTCTTCCAATTGTTTTTTTATTTTTTGAGGGTCCTGATAATCTGATGATGTTCAACACCAAGTATGAATAAAGCCCTTTTGTTCAGACAGGTAATTATGAGAAAAATAACAGGGGGCTGCAAAGGAGTGTCAAAATATACGGTAAATTAATTGATCTATGCTTTTTCTTCCTTTAGGGTGATCTTTATTTTCTAAGCTGTCACAGTCAGACAATCCAAACATGTTTATCAGATTACTCTAAGTTGACAATGTAACTATAGTGAAATAAGCATTTAACAGTTGTCCATTTGATTTTTTTCATTTGGTTTGTTTTCATGCAAACATATAAAAGGAAGAAAGAGGAATTTCATGGACAGGCACACAGTTGCCATACCCAATACTCCTCTGAATGAAGTTGGGATAGTTTGTGGAGAACCACAAAGCAGAACAACGGAAAGACTCTGTAATAAACCAAATCAACTGACCAGTGTTGAGGAAATGATAAAGATTGTGGGAAACCCTGGGCAGATCAATGATAGGTCCCAGCTGTAAACCCACTGACCTGTGCTTGGACAGTGATGTAGGGGTTGTGGGGAGAAGCACAGGGCATCACAGTCGGATCCCAGGAGCAAACCCACTGACCTGCATTGTGGCAGTGATTTAAGACACTGTGGGGAGAAACACAGGACTGACCACTGATCGGCCCAAGAAGTAAACCCACTGACCTGCATTGTGGCAGTGATTTAAGACACTGTGGGGAGAAACACAGGACTGACCACTGATCAGCCCAAGAAGTAAAACCCACTGACCTGCATTGTGGCAGTGATTTAAGACACTGTGGGGAGAAACACAGGACTAACCACTGATCGGCCCAAGAAGTAAACCCACTGACCTGCATTGTGGCAGTGATTTAAGACACTGTGGGGAGAAACACAGGACTGACCACTGATCAGCCCAAGAAGTAAACCCACTGACCTGTGGCAGTGTTTAAGACACTGTGGGGAGACCACTGATCAGCCCAAGATGACCTGTGGGGCAGTGGGGAGAAACACAGGGCAGTGTCCAGGCCAAAGCCCACAGCCAGCGCTGCTAGACACTGCAGGTATTGACTGTGCAGCAACTGGTCGCCAAGCAGCACTGAAGGCTGCAACATCAGATAAGCCACTTGGTGAGTTTGATCATGGCTGTGCATATGTGACATGGGAAAATACACACGAGAATTCACAACGATAAAACAAAAACAAAACGTGGACTAAGAATGGCTGTTAGAGAGGTTATTTTACACTTGAAACTTCAATATTTTACTTGAAACACATTGTGGTATGAAAATAAGTAAAAAATCAGATATAACAATAAAAATTTCATGTTCAACCCTTTCATAAAAAAAGATGGTTTAAAGCCATGTTTTTAGTAACAGTTTGGAATCACATAGTTTAAAGTCAAGCCAACAAAAACCAAAAACCTTTTCCAGGCTCAAAGGGAGATAAAAACAAATATCAAAGAAGGTCTTTTCTTTAAAAAAAAAAAAAGATCAGCGCAATACTGTGTTAAAAAGAAAACAAAACATGAACCCATTTAAATATCCTAAGATTAGGCATATTTCTATAGTTTGCCTTATTCATATCTCATCACTCCCATCTCACCTTTTCATAGGAGAACTGGTCCTGAAGCATTGTAGGAGTCGCTGCAACAAGCCTCGGAAACATGGTGCCTGATGCAGGCCCACAATGCCTTGCTGCTTCAGATGTTTGCGCGCAATTGCCATCACTCGGTTTTTGAAGAAAATGTCAGGACTGTAGTTGACTAGAAGCACATCTGAAAACAGAACGAAAACACAATATCTACTTCATCAGCTCACTTCCATCAAAAAACAGAAAAAGAAGGCACCTATGTCAAAATGTGACAATAAGCACAAAAAAAAACAGACAAAACACCCATCAGTGTGACACCTGCACACATACAGAGTAAGGAGTAAGCAAAGAGTAGAATAGTTAACAGAAAACCTATAGCAAATAAGCAGGGTCACTTCCAGGAGGAGAAGAGATTTTTTTTTGTTTGGGTGGGTAGTGGGGGTGGAGGTGTCAACAGATTTACTGCTTGCCCATTTTCAATGACAGGCAACTTCTCAAGAATTACCTGACTTCGGCTAATGAACTAAAAGCCACCAAATTAATAGTAATAAAAGAATTTTTTTTTTAATCAACATGACCAGCGACATGTTCTGTAAACTGAAAAATAAGACAATCCAATATCCAGACAGTGGACAAGATGGCATGTTCAAGCAGAGTTTGGTTTACTTTTCACCCCCACCCCCTAGTCAGTGAGAGGTGTATATACAGCATATATATTTTTGATGAGCATATTGTCATGAGACACTGTATTTTCAGAAAAAATTCTCTGATTGCTCTGATCATCACTGTATGAAAGGTAATTCCACTGCATCAAGGCTATGCAAAATATACTGGTCATAAACAAAAAAGCTGCAAAAACCTTGTCAAGGCTGAACAGTTTGCATCATCTATCACACACACAAGAGGACCTTTGCCTGGGTGAGTACTTTCTTCTTCTTCTAAACTAGTATGTTGTACCAACCTTGGAACGGCTGAAGCAGGTGGCAATGGCGCGGTCACAGAACCAAGACAGACCCCTTACACTGCCCATGCCTGTGTGCGTCTGCAGCAAGCATCCATCCTGAGGAAACATATGGGGGAAAAATCACATTTGTAGGAAACAAAAAGATAATGTTGTATCTTTGTAGATGATAATCTCATTCTTTGTTAAAAATACTACACATTCAACTTCCATTCTTTGTGGCAAATCTCATTCTTTGGTAAAAGTTTACACACTCAAGCTCCATTTATTGTGGCATGCTTTTCACACCATTCATCCTGGCTGCCCCAGGCGAAGAGATTGTCTGCCTTTCATCAGCAGTTCCTAGAAAGCTCAAACGTCAGGTTGTGATGAGTCCATCCACCACAGAAGACACTGCTATGCTGCTGATGAACAACTTTGTAGTACTCAGCAGTGCCTGCTTGGATTCAACATACATGAGACACAGCTTCTCAGAAGAAGAAATCACCACCTCCTCCTGATTACATTTTTCTACATGAATCTATTGAAACACACTTGAACACAAAATCATGCATAGCAAGAATGAAGAAGGAAAATCAAAACTAAAGCCATCATGAGAAATAATTTATCAACAGGCATGATGATGTTGATGATGATGATGATAACGTTGTGGAGAGTTTCATCCTATTCTGAGACCAATTATACTTCCCACTACTTTCATACTTATTCCCACCACTAGCCACAACAAAAGGTAGGAATGACAGCTGTGTTGGTAAGGAAACTTGAGCAACATCTTTACAGATGCTTCCTGTTTACTTTTTACTCTATCTGATGTATAAAAAAAGTCTAATTGGCAAACAGACATTTGAATATTTGATGAACACACACAAAATTTCTTTACAAACACTCTTACATTAATAAACATACAGCATTATAGCAAACAGACATTTGAATATTTGATGAATACACAAAATTTCTTTACAAGCACTTTTACATTAATAAACATACAGCATCAACATAAATGTCGACCATCTGGTAGTAAAAATGTACTTCCAGTGCCTATGGGCCGTCCACTGACGTCATGCATTTTTCTTGAATTTTCATTCGTTACTATTCCTATCAAAGGACTGAAATAGAGTGTGCATAGTAAGCTTTATATGTCTGCAGTATTAAAATGATATGCAAATGACCACACGTGAGGGGAAAGACCATTTTTCCTCATCACTGACTGGATGACCAGCCAGCGCTTTGTCTCGCTTGCAAAGATGGCGCGCAACCTTCGACGAGTGTAGCGACCAAATCAACATACTTACACAGCTGAGCGGGCTCTGCTAATAATTTTTGACAAAGATAATAATTTTTTATTCAGCACTCACTCGAGCATGAAGGTGAGATGATGATAGTGATGGAATTGCCGACCATATTCGTCAGTTATTGAGAGTCGTGCTGTGCGATCTCAAGAGTGTGTTCAGCTGACTGGTTACCAACGTCGAACGAGCTAGCCTAGTGTGTACTCTGCACTGTGTGCGAGTGGCCAGCGACGTGTTAGTCAGCGCGAGAGGGGAGCGCGCGCGGCTGCTCGCGGCGTGACACGGGCAGCAGGAAAGGTAGGGGAAGAGAGAGAGTGAAAGAGAGGGTTGAAGTCCAGCAAGGGGGCGCGGTGGGGGGAGGGGGGCGTGGTCGTGAACTGACCTGTCTGCATGAGGTGTGAGCGTCTGGATAGACTTCTAGACTGTTTTACTTTCATTTACAGGTGTAGTGTGACAATACAAACTTTATTTTCAACTTTTTTGCTTTGTGTTCTTTTTTGGATGTGAAGCTGTAGTGGTAAATACATATGTTTTTTGATTGTGCAAAAAAATCTATCCAAATCTAAATGCCTAAATATTTTTTTATGATCAAAATTAAACAAAAAGAAGCCCAGATTCAAAATCTCCATTCAATTTCCTTCAAAAATCATATATATTTCATTTTTATATCTTTTGTAGTTTCTGAGGGTATCCTTGTCTCTCCACTCCTACTCACAAATATAACATGTGCATACATTGAACTTGTGAACACACTTCTCTAACACACACACACACACACACACACACACACACACACACACACATACATACACATACACACACACACACTGTAAAATACAAAAAGACTGTGCTGGCTTACCTGAGAATCCATACTCTGAGATTTTGGCAAGATGCCCTTGGTATGACTAGTTGGTTGCTCAATGGTCCACACACACACTTTGCCATTTTCACAGCCCCTGAATGCAGAACATTGAAACAAGAAATGATTCGAAGTTCAATAAATAAACAATTATAAATTACTTTCCTCATACTTACCCATCCACAAAAATGCTTTATTTCCACTTGGTGTTAACATCTCCATAGCATCATGATCAAAAACATAATTAAAAAAAAAAAAAAAAAAAGGGGGGGGGGGGGGGGCATGGAGCATGGAGATAACCTTACATACCAGTCAGCAGCAAGAGTTATCTCCCTCAGTGAGTTCACTTAAAAGGATTATGTTTGACACATACTTTAGTTTTTTTCCTTTTCTTGGCTGTGGAGTTCACTCTTGTCTGCTCTCCAGAGTTTAGCCCTATGTGCTTTCAGAGTTCACTGAATTCCCACAAATGCCCATTCAAACTTGCTTTTGCTTTTGAAGGAGAAGCTTCTTTTCTGTTGTTTGTCACAAAGGAATTTCGGCCAACCATTCCAACAAATTTCATTCTACTGTTACCTCATTTGAACGGTTAGCTCCGTCATGGTCTACCCTGGCGTCTACCTCATCATCCTCTAACCAGCTATTAATTTGCAGCCTCTCGCAGCTGTTCATCTTGTCGTGAAAGGAGCTTTCATATTCATACATATGAGATCCGCATCTCCTGTACAAACTGTTTATGTTTTCCTCCTTGTAACTTGTTCAAGAACTGGACTGGCACAACCTGGCATTCTCTCTGCAAGTTCTGTACTTGGTTTCCATTCCAGACAGTTTGCCCGTTTTGACTTAACTGTTGTCTGCCATATCCACCTATGCCAATGCTGCAATGGTATTGCAGCCGGGAAATATCCTTTCATTGGAGGCTTTCTGCTTTTTGTTTCTGCCTACATGGATTCATGGGTGATGTAATCTCCCTGTTCTCCCAAATTTGTTTTTTCTGGGGATCCTGATGACATGGCAATGTTTCACACCAAGTGGGGATATCGTATTTGATTGGGTAGATAAGCATTTGGTAAACTACTTGTAGTTATTGAATTCTCTTTCTCATACAGTTACCTGCCGAAACACTAGGACCCCTCCCATCTCCCCATTCAGCTGTGAAGAGGTGATCTATGTTCAAGTACGATTCATTTAGTGCACTTACTAAGGGCAATCACTCTTCCAGCTTAACAGATTATGAAGGCATATAATTAGCTCCCTGCTTTCTCATTTCCTGAAAGTTCCAATTTTTTTTTTTTTTTCATAAATCCTGATGACATAGCACTGTTCCACAAAAGTAAGGATAAGAAATTTGGCATTTGTTTGGACATATATATATATATATATATATATATATATATGTACATCTACTATTAGTAGTAAATTTGCCATTTTATGTTTTACAATTGAAAGCGAAGAAATTCATAAACAAGGCTTGTACTATGTATTAATCTATTGTTCATGTCATCCTATTTACAGAACAAAACTTATTCAAATATGACACAAAAACTGCCCCAAAACTATATCACACTTCACAACACTGTCCCACGAGTATACCATGCAACACAAAACTGTCCCGCTAGTGTATCAAACAACACAGAACTGTCCATGTATGCTACACAACACTAAACTGTCCACTGATGTATGACACAAAATTACCCATAAGTATACCATACAACACAGGAATGTCCTACAAGCATAACATACAACACCAAACCATCCGGCAAATATTCCATTAAAAAAAAAAACAGCATTCCATTCAACACAAAACTGTCCCACAAGTAAACAGCACAAGATTGTCCCACAAGTATACAATAGCATACAAAACAAAACTGTCTCACTAGTATACTGTACCACACAAAAAAACTGTTTAAAAAGTGTACCACAGAATACAATTCTGATCCACAAGAACATAACCATTCACAAAACTGTTCAACAAGTGTACCTAAGAATTCAGACATGTTATACAAATAAGCAAAACTGTCCCTCAAGTACATCACCAAGTACAAACCTGTCCCTCACAAAACAAGGTTCACACAGACTTACAAACTACAATTTCAAGACTTTCAATAAAAAATTCAAGGGCTGTGATATCAAACATATAAAACTTGATGTATATTTCCAGTTGTTGCACACAGTCAGTTCAGAAGAATCCATATTATGACAAATGATAAGAGAAGTAGACACTCTCGGCAGATGCAACACATTGATTTTTTTTTTTTTTTAGATCAATATTACTATTTCTGTATATAATTTCAGAGTTTTCTCACCAAAATATGCTTTACTCGCATGCTTCATTTTCAATAACTTTCAATTACTGTGAGGAATTCATTTACCCTAAAGACAAAAGATGTTCCCAAAATTTAAGAACTTTTACAGACTTTTTTCAGGACTTGTATGAACCCTGGAATACAACAAAACTGTCCAGCAAGTATGCTGCAGAATACTAAAATTCTCCCACACAAATTTCCATAAAACTGTTAGACAAGTTTACCACAGAATATGTAAAACAAAATATAACAACTGCCACACAATTACATTCAACAGTAAGATGACATATCAAGAAGACACGCATGTTACACAATGATAAAATACATGCCACAAACTGATTTTATAAGCGATCACATATCCTGAGCTATACAGAAGGTTTGCCACAGACAGTTCAAATAAAGCCACTTAACAATGTACCACAGAACATATGACATACACCAATGAACTGTTACAAAACAAAGACATACCCTGCAATCATGAGTCTCTTTTCCTCCCCAATACCCGGCATGACACACCACTCCAGGGTGGTGACAGCAGCCGGGTGGCCAAGCTCAGCACACACAGAACAGTCCCTCTACACGATATGACCAGACACACAGTCGTGGGTCTCCCGTGGCTGAGGTGGCCAGGACATGGCCTGTGGGGTCCCACTGAAGGCTGCTGATGGCAGTCTGTAAGAAGCGCAGTGGAAAAGTCTGTACCTTAGTTCGTCAGGATTTTGTACATATTCAGGTTTTGCTTTTCACATGTAAAGCCTGGCAAGGGAGATAAGTATTCACAGTAGCATTTACACGAAAGTAATAGATCATGGATGTCCACAAGATTCTGTAAAATTGTTTTGATTATAACTATGTGGGTTAACATATGCACAAGCATGAGTGCGTGTGTTCATGTGTGTGTGTGTGTGTGTATGTCTGCATGCATGCAGAAGAAAGGACAGCGAGTCCAGAGAAAAATCATGAATATTTTTACAAAACACCAGCTCACAAATCTAGATTTCTTTTTCTTCCATCACAACATCTTTTCAAACCCAAACAGAAGTTGTATACAAACACACCCACACATAATGAAACAATAATCTTTACATTTCGGAAAGTTACACACGCACAATACTATATTCATGATTGTAATATATGGGCTAACAAATATGGGCTAACTAACATGATCACGTTGCTGATGGCTGGAAAGGACATCTTCCACAGAGCCTCCTCAGCCACACACACACACACACACACACACACACAGAGTTGTTAACAGCTCACAGAGGACAAAAACAACACACAAAAGAAGCAATCACCACAAACATACCTGGTGAGCTTCCACCCTCACAGGCTCCTCAAACTCATTCCTGCTGCAGAGCATCAGCTCCCCATCCTGATATGCCACTGCAAACTTTCGGTCCTCATCAAACCATGCCAGCTGGGTCACAGACACTGAAAGTAACCACAGAAAGGAATTTTCCAACTCAAAGTTGTTTTTGTCTATATTTATCTGTCCAAAGACATGCCTTATTCTTCCTGGGCATGATCCATGCCTGACCGGTCAGGATCCCAGAGATGTTTGATAGGAGTGAGGGGAGCCAAACAAAGCCTTATCAGCAGAATAAAAGCCTGCTCAGTACAAATATCAAAGCACTAACATCCTTATTCACTGTAAGCAAGCGAAGTTCTATTTCATAGTTTGAACATAAATCAGAACCATTTTCCACAAATGTCTCACAAACCCAATGTAGCTCACCTTGGATACAAGATTCAACTGTGAGCAGATATTTACTTGCTACAAAAATCATTAAACAGTCATCACACGGTCAAACAGTTCTGGCACTATATCTATCTGCAGTTTCGGGTTTCAAACAACATGGACATTGAACAGAATTCAGTATTCTGATAATGGAACTGAATGACTATCTCAAAATAAAGTTTTCTACTCCACACCACTTGATACTGATATTAAACACAGAATAGCTTTGTTCCCCTTACATTCAGCAGTTGTTTTCCAAATTATTCTTCATACAAACTGCAAACACATCCTACTGACACAGCTGCCAACTTTCAACTCTCCTCATACCTCCTGTGGTAGCTACTGCCGATGACGTTTCCTATACCTGAGAGCCAAAGGCAGTAGCTACCACCGAGAACCACATGGCACACACTAAGTTAAATTTAAAGCTGATGTCACTTCCCCTGAATAGCCTAGCGCATGTGCACTAGAAGTCAACATGGCTACTTCCTTCGTCTGCAATATCAAGCGGCAAAACATCAATTCAGTGGAAATTTTTCAATTTTAATAGCAGTTTCCATGATGAAGATAAGCAAAGCGTTTCTAGGTGAACTCTTTGGTGACTTTGGGAGTAATGACAAGTATTTTGAAGAATTTACAGTGAAGGAATGTTTTGAGGTGACAAAGAGAAGAGTGCTGAAAGAAGAATGAGTGGTTGAACTGATCGATTCTGATTCCGCTTTGGAAGAAGAGGATGATGAAGTGCTAGGCAACCTGAAAGTTTTACATTACCCAACAATTGCCACCATCTACAACAGCAACAACATTACCACCAAAAACACAACATTATATACTTCAAATCAATGTCAGAACAATTTATTTGCATTTCTGTATCATTTCACAACACTTAATGGCACTTCAATTAGAACTGTATTTTCTGGAATTTTTTTTTGTACCATAGGTGATAAAATTCTGAGTCAGTAAAAAAACTTGGTCTCCATGTATAGAAACAGTACTGAAATACTTGGCGTGAGAAGAGTTAAACAGATAAACACCTGAATTACATACCATTCCTATAACAGTGCGCAAGTTCTTTGCATCTGAAAGTGGAGCTGTCAATGACATCAATGGTTGCCAAGGAACCATCATGGCGACCAACCAGCAGGGTGTCCATGTTCAGACCCAGTCGGCCCTCTATGCCGCGCGACTGGGGCCAGGTCAGAGCTGTGACGTACTGCTGCTGAATGTCCAGATGACCTTTGCCCCCTGCAATACCCACATGCAAAACTACTGACTTTCTGCTCCCTTGAATGATGCTGAAGTCAGTTTGACCCCTTCAGGTTGAAACACATGCTGTGCACATGTGTGCACACACATGAAGCGTAGATGTGCACAGGTGCATCCACTCATGTAAACACACACACTGAACAAGCACATGAAAACAAACATATACACGCAAACATGCGTGTATTCATTCCACAACGAGTCTTTCATTCTACACCTAACCCTAGCCTTACTTAATCCTTTAAGCTATCGACTATCAGGCTGCAAGAAAATGTGACCCCCCTCCCCCTTAGAATACAAGGACTAACAAGGAATTTTGCTGAGAACAGTATTGACATCATGTACTAATTTTGTACCATTGACAGTTCATAAATCTGAATCATCAATGACCAGACGCTGGGTATATAGAGATGTATTACTGTACAGATGCCATTAAATCCACCTGTAAAGCCCCAAGATCTGATGACTGGAACAAAAAAATACAAAAAAAAAGAAATTATGAGGAGCAAAATACGAATAACAGATGGAGGGAAGGCGGAGAGGTAAAATAGAGTGAAAGTGAGGGGGGGTGACGGGGGGAGGGAGAAACAATGGGGGGGGGGGGGGGGGGGGGGGGGGGAATCAAAAAGAAAAGAAAGAGAAAAACATGAGTGAAAGAACTAGAAAGGAGTGAGATATTGAGAGACAGACTGACAAACAGACAATGAGGGAGAGTAACAAAAAAATAAACAAAGAAGTGGTAGAGAGGAAAAGGAATGAAGAGTATTTTATTACTGAAAGATATCCCTATCTATCCAAACAAATGTCTTAACCCAACCTGGCGCCAAATATCACCATGTCATCAGGATTCTCAAAAAAAAAAGAAAAAAGTAAATATGAAAAAAGGAGAGCATGGAGCTAACATGACCTCTACACTCAGTATGGCTGACACAGTGATCTCCCTGGGTCACTTCATTAATCACCCTCGTACATAGATCAGGTTTTGCACTTTTTCCCAGCTACCACACCATGCACAACCCTGATAAAGATACTTGGCCTAGCAGCTCCTCTTCACTTTTAAGGCGCCAAGGGATCAACTTACCAGAGCAGAGCAGATGGGGGGGGGGGGGGGGGGGGGGGGGGGGGGGGGGGGGGGGGGAGATGCTAGCCTGTCACCATAGACCTGGGTTTCAATACCAAATCAGAGTCGCTGGCTAAGGAAGGCGACTCTCCAGCAAAAAAACTGGCAGACCATCTTGAAGGTTTACATCTAAATCCAAATTATGCACAGAACGTCATGTTGCACCAAATCAGTTCTTGCATGAGTTGCAAGTTTCAAAAGGGGAACATTTCATGCAAGAGATACAAGTCTGACAGGTGTCGGAATGATGGCACCATCTGTGGCATTAGGGGCAGACACATGAGTGCATAACCTAAGCAGAAGGCATGAAGGATGACAAGTGAGATGCCATAGTGTTGGGCGGTGTTGCCAACTGCTGGAAAGAGGTGAAGATGGAGAACATGTAGACATTATCATATGAGGGAGAAAGATGCTTCTTTGTCAGAAGCAAATGCAGACTTGAAAGGGCGCCTTTAGGGATCTACAAGCAGAGAAAATACTAAGTCTGAATTTCTAAGTACGGAGTGGGGGAGGGGAGGGCAGGCATAGGGCCTGTCATGTTCTCTCGCTAAAGAAAAGGAGACAATATTTGAGCATGATTCATGTTGTGAACTCACTAAGGTTGATCATTCTGTCAGCCTTACTGGGTATGGAGGCAAGGATAACTTCCTGCTCTCCCCACCTTTTTTCTTCTTTTTTAAGGATCCTGATAACATGGCTATGTTACATGCCACGTAGGGTTATGACATTTGTTTGGACAGGTAAGTATGAGAAAAAGGGCTGGGTGGGAGTATGTGAGAGAGAGAAAGAGAGACAGAGACAGGGTGGGCCCGGGCATGTGTGTGAGAGAGAGAGAGACAGAGACAGAGAGATATGAAAACAAAACAAAAGCCAAAACCCACAGGAGACAGATGCTGACAGACATATTTACAACCACCTCCAGTGGTCCAGATGTTGATCATGAACTCATGGCTGGCGGCCAGCAGTCGACCACTGCTGTTCAGCACAGATTGCTCAGGTGACAGCCGTCCAGCTCCTCTGCACGCATTTCCTCCCCTCGATGGAATATGCACGTCTGCTGCAGGAAAGCGTGTGTCTTGTTTGGCAGGCTCCACACACGTACTGTGCCATCGTGGCCACTGTCAACAGCAAGATAATATTAAAATGACAGACAGAGGAATAATGTGTATCAATGCACTGAAAAAGTGTGTGTGTGTGTGTGTGTGTGTGTGTGTGTGTGTGTGTGTGAGAGAGAGAGAGAGAGAGAGAGAGAGAGTGTGTGTGTGTGTGTGTGTGTGTGTGTGTGTGTGTGTGTGTGTGTGTGTGTGTGTGTGTGTGTGTGTCTGTGTGTGTCTGTGTATGTGTGCTTCTCCCTTCAATGTTTGACATGGAAAAAAAAATCTTTCATCACTGTTTCTAGTTTGTTTCAATAAATTTTATGGATTACTTGCTAATATCACTTTCTTCCTTAAACGTTTATTTAAACGCAGTATATTTTTGTACAATTTTATCAACTTTCCTATGCCAAGTCGGCTTCAGTTTCTTTCAAGATTTTCCTCATACATTTGAAGATACAGTTGACTGTGTGTGCTGGCACACGTTTGTAAAACTGTCAGTTTTATGTGTTTTGCTGTCATGTGTGTGTTTATGAGCGTGTGCACACAAAAGTGTACCTGTATGCATGACTGCATGATAACTGCAAACAATACATGCATGTTTATGTGTGCTGATGCTGCTACTGTTGCTGGTATATCTGGTGGCTCACCTGGAAGCCAGGAACTGCTTTTTCTGACTCCAACGACAGCCAGACACTCTGTTCTGGTGACCTTCTAAGGTGGTGACTGAAGCTGAACCCAGATCACCCCCCAGGTCCACCTGCCACAAATCAGACACAAAGCAACAAGCACAATTAACCGGGTGATCAATGCACCAAACTTCCATCCCTACAGTCTATGACATCTCTGGTTTGAATTCTAGCAGCATTTGATAAGCTAGTGGTAAGGGTTTTTTAGTCTTCAAGATGAACAGATGTATGGATCTACTCAAGTCTGTATGCTTTTTTATGTGGATATTTTCACACAGATGATCAAAAGATCAGAGTAGTATGTCAGAATCTGCTGTAGTACAAAGACAAAACCCAGCATATACCTCCCTTGAAGACAGTAGTCTGACTGCCTAAACAACCACATAAAGATGGTCACACACATAAAAGCCCACCGTCCAAAATGAATCAACAGAGAGTGCAGCTCATGAATATACCAGAATCTTACAAATCTATATGCACTTACACATGCCATAATTCTTGATTTAATCAAGTCTATATGGGCATACAAGATCAAGACATGCGTTTTGAGACCCAGGCATTCAACAGGAATTTGATACCAACATTCATTACATCCCAATAAATGCATTTGAATATGCCTTGCCACGGTTGTTTGTTGTCTTTATTCTAGAATGTCTTTGCACATTTTTCTATTGTTTAATATAAAATGGCAGAGTCAAAGAAAGTCAAAGAATACATGCTTTAGTTATTATCATCATTATTTTTTCACATACTTACCTGTCCAGACAAATGCTTTAACCCCATTTGGCATGAAACATTGCTGCATCATCAGGATCCCCAAAAAACAAATGTGGGAGAGCAGGAAGCTAACCTTACCTCCATTTGTAGTTAGCCAGCAAGAGTGATCACCCTTAATGAGTTCACTTCATCAATACATATTCAACCTGGCTCAGTTTTTTTTCCCCTTTTCCTGGATGGAGGAACATGCCCTGTCTGCTCTCCAATTTTCAAACTTAGCGGTCTTTTGCACTACAGAGTCCCACAAATGTTCAAGTTTGCCTTTGTTTCTGAAGGAGAAGCTCCATCTTCTGTAGCTTTTCAAGAGGATCGAGGAAATTTCAGCCAATAATTCCCACAAATTACATTCTATTGCCGCCTCTCTTCAAAAGTTGACACCGTCTTCATTCACTTTGGCGTCTTCCTCGCCATTCTCTAAACCTGTTGCTACTTTGAAGGCCTTGCATGTCTGTTCTTGTGACAAGTGGAACCTTCATGCTGATATACACAAGACCTGCATCTCCTGAACCTGATGTTCCCCATTTTCACTTTGTAACTTGTGTGTGAGAACTGGACTGGTGTGACATGGCATCCAGTTTGCCCTGAACAAAAAAGAAAGCCAAAAGACGTCCCACAGCTTTATTTTTCCATCCCGTGTGAGACACTTAGTGAAAGGGCCGAACAAACAAGGCTTACACTTTTCTGATCGAACATTTTTTGTTGTTGTAGTCTGAGCAGAGGCATGTATCAAACTTGTGTACTAGTTAACTGGGGAAAATTAACTTCCCAGAAAGTGATGATGTCATTTTTGCACAATTGTGTGTGTGTTGTCATTGTTTGAATATCACCTGACCACTTGTGTACAAACTTTCATGCCGTATCTACATTATGTACAGGAAAATAAACCTAGTCGAGTTTGGTATTAAAAGAATTGTCGGGAATTTGCCTATTCAGTCAGTCTCAAGAGCACAGATATATTACATTGTTCATGACAACCACTACTCATCAAACTAACAGCCCCACTTGTAAAGGCCGCTCAGCAATGCCAAACACACTGTTGCCAGACCGGCTTTACACAGATGACATTCAGTTCGCCGAGTACAGCACGGTCAGCTGGCTGGTGGGGAGCAGCCTCCAGAAAACACCCCTTTCCCTGACCTGCATTCACGGCTTGGCCTCTGCAGCTGTAAACTCCCCTGACTCTCAAAACTAAGTAGCTTGCTCTGAACAGCTGTGGTCCCCCCCCTTCCACTCTCAAAAGGATCAATTTCCGAAAAGGAATAATGTTACTGTCCTTGACCATGGTCCTGGGAACAGCATCGAACTGATGGCAAGGGGATCGGGTCTATAAGAGATTGAACGCTCAATCTGAAAAATTGCAGAGCTGAAAGAGACATGTTCTTCCACCGAGTAAAAGGAGAAAACTGGGCTAGTTCTGACATGGCACAATGTTGTGAAATCACTATGGATGATCACTCTGACTGGTCTGCCTGGGCACCGAGGCAATGTTAGATGCCTGCTCTCCTTTTTTGGGGGTGATGGTAGGGGTGGGGATCCTGGTAACAAGGTGTTCTTTCACACCAAATGGAGATAAGGCATTTATTTCGACAGGTAAGAATGAGAAAAACTGGCATGTTACATTGTCAACTAAAGAAAAATGTGTACAGATATTCTAGAATAAAGACATGTGAATCAAACAGAAATGCAGAAAGGCAAAAGACAACATAAAAGTAAAACAAAAAAAAAATACAAAGAAACAAAACAAAAAAACGCTGAATCAAGGAGAGTTACAGAATATTGGAAATTGTTAGAAGGAAATTTTCAGAGAGCACAGATATAATTCACAATGAAAAAAGTATTGGGCATTCCCACAAGTCACATGCTCTAATACAAAACTGTGTTATGTGTTGCATATCTGCTTGCAACATCACAAATTTCACGCTGAAAAGATACTTCTGAATCACTTTATGAACCTGTGGAAACATATCCTTATCTATTACCATGTTGCTGCCATGCGTACGTTTCATGTTCATGTAAGTAAACTTAAACTTACAAATAAAGTTCCTTTCTTTTCTTATAAAGAATGCTTTTCCTCGAGCTCTGCACTGTCCTCCTTGTCCATACCTGATTTACCTCCCAATCTGGACTCCTGTCCCTGTAAGACCTAATTTTTAAAGGTTTCTCAAGAACAAAACTGAAGAGTTTCACTGAGGCATGTTTGGCCACTCTTCTCTTGAGTCAGTTTCCTCTTCAGAGTCAACATCTATAAGGAATCGGACCTCCTGCAAGTCTTCAAATGGGGCTTTTTATTGAGATGCCATGTGTGAACACATGATGGTAATTGTAATGAACAACAAAAAACTTGCACACATGTTTAACCCACTCATCATTCATAAAGGATTCATCCATCATGTACCTGTGGAACATATGAAAAAATAAAAATAAAACAAACAACAGAATATAAGTTAGCTGGACTTGTTACTATACATCATCTCCAGAAACTGAAAGTGGCTACTGTAATGGTGAGATCAGAAAGGCCATATACACAATGGTGTGCTTAGAAATCCTGCCTCAGGAATAAACAAGAAGTTGACCAAAGGTTCACTTTATACCCATAACAATGCATGAATACAGTGAACAAAACAATGTCACACAAAAAGTATTGTCTACCTGGTGTCTCCTCTCCAGACACAAGTGACAGGACGGCGGGCTGAGGACTCTGTGCCAAAGACTGAGCCAGCTGCTGGGCTGACCACTGGCGGTGGTGGGGGACGGCATGCGGGCAGAAATAACACATGCTGACAAGGCGTTGATCAGCTGAAGGTGCCAGCAGTTGCTGCCCTTCACTGCCAGAGTGGCTGTGGGCACTGCTGCTGAGGTGGTGGTGGTAGGCATGGGGTGGCCGGAGGGGGCCATAGTTGCTGCTGCGGCTATGGTGGGCTTGTATGGGCAGTGGGCATGACTGGGCTACTGCAGCTGTCCGCTGTGACAGAACACATACAATGGCCAGATTTAGGCTTAAGGCTAGCTATAGTAACTGGATGCTTTAATCCTTTATTTCCAAATCTTGGGCATGATTTTGTACTACCAACTGGATATCTTTCTGAATTGTAAATAAATTTTTTTATGAACTTATGAAACACAAGTATTTTCTTCAAACAATTACATAGAAAAAATTCTGAAGGTCTAAACCACAATAATTTTGTTTGAAAATTTAGAGGTGGATGTCATTTGCTGTGCATCCGTCAGTTTCTGTGTTGTTTGATGCTTCTGATCATTAAGGTCACCAACTTTATTCCTAAAATCTGGAATCCTTATGAAACATCAAAGCCAACTCCACAATTCATAGTCAGCTTGCACACTGCCACTGAAGTGTGAAGGCAGTGCTAACACACCTGTCAGGTCTATATTGCTTTCAAAGCCATTACTATTAAAGCAGTATCCTGTTCAGTGAATATTTCCATATTCAAAGTCACTCACAGTCACTTGATCATCTGAACATTTTCTGGGTTTGAAGTGTAGCAATCTGAAAATTACAGCCACTCCTGAACAGCATAAATCCTTGGGTATCAGTTTCCCAAACAACCTACATGGGGAAAATACATTTTATCTCCACTGATAGAGGGATAGGGCAGACCAGCAGAATACGGGAACAAAACTTGAAAAGTTAATTTCTCCCACTGCGTACAGCTTTCTTACGGAGGAAACGGAACAAAGGCACTGAAAATTCGATGAACTTCATGAACTTGACGAAAGGACTTGGGAAAAGAATAGCCCAGATTCATTAACACCAAAAATACTAAACAAGTGTGCAGTCAAAGAAACTTAATGAAGAAGCAGGTTTAGAAAGTGATAATGTTTGTAGTTAGGGAACATGTTTCACACTCACTGAAAGCTTCACACCTCACACATTTTAAATAAACAAAACAAAAATTCACAAACACAGACAGCTATACTTGACACCAGTCTTTTGAGAGCAACAATCGTACTTTACTGGTCCTGTTCTCTACCAACATTAACCAATACCCACTTTTTTCCCTGAGAGTTGGGCCTGCAGAAGACGGGCATGCCAACCTCCCTGGGTGAGGAGAGAGACCAAGGCCTGCACCACAGTGAAGGAGGAAGAGGTGGACATATGAGATGACAGCAATCGGGCTGACCCCAGATCCTCCAGACTGCTGGTGTTGATGCCCATGGCCGCCGACATCAGCTCCTGGTCGCAAAAACATTCAGTATTTGTCAGTAAATGTGTGACTATGGTATGCTATGTTTTTGTTGTTTCCCTGAAATGCACCAGTACCAAATTTCACTGTGGATCTTGCGGTTATCTCTGATCTGATGAACATGAGGCTGAGGGCAGACTGACGGCACATTACTCATGATTTCAGAAAGATTATGATGGACACAACCTCCACAACAAAATGTTCAGGCAACATTTGGATCCCAGACTACTTCAGAGAAGCATCTACTGAGTGTATGAAACTCCACTGAGTGGTTCCGGTCTTCCCATTGAACATCGCACACTCGACAAGTCTTGTGAGCTAGCTAGACCTTAAAAACCCCACATATAAAGTTTCAAACAGGGTGTCTTATGATCTACTAACCGCACCTCACACTCCAGATGATAAGCTCCTGACTTATATAGGTACTCTGTTAGACTTAAGTCTAAGGCCAGAGACCTGCCTCACCCACAGCACAGCAGATACAACACAGCAAATGAACTGCTCCGGCCTCTCTCTCTCTGCTAGTTACACCCTCTGACGGAGCATTGCAGTCGCTGACATTGTTTTTGCAGCATGCTGGAATTCACAGGCACCCTTTGGCAGGTTTTACCTCAACAACATGTCTTAAAATATGGAAGTCAGTACGGACTACTTCAGAGGCATAACTTTTGCTAAGGCAACCTCCACCCCCACCCTACACACCCTGATTTCACATTGACCTCTTCTGTTTTGTATCGTCCCATTGGCACAGCACTATCACTATCTGCCATTACTATTTTTTGCGCCATGTGACTTTGCATGTTCTTCTTGTTACCACCGGTATTTATGTGATATGTGTGCGGAACAACAGTGTTTGAACAGCACCATTAGTATTCACTTTCCCAATGTGTTTGGGAGGAAGTCTTCTCCTTTTCTTGATAATCGGCGTGAGAAATTTTTTCTTTAACATTTGCTGATTTCTTGTTACTATGTGCCATTATTTTGATGGAGAGCAGGAACAAAACCTTTTGGGCCTGCAGATTAAGCATGAAGACCATCATATATGTCCCTTAGTGGCCACTGACGTACAGCTTTAGGCTTGGAATCTATTCTCTTGTGGGAACAACGTCCCTAATCAGGTAAAAAATGCTTCCCACTATCCTTTTTCATATTCTGGCTTTTTTTTTTTTTTTTTTTTTTGGATAGGTAAGTATGAGAATGAGGAATTTATAACAGAAAGTAGTTTTACAAAATACTTAGCTGTCCAAACTCTAGGATGCCCTCCCATATTGGGAAAAGGTGTGAAAACTGAGCTAATACAAACATGTTTCAATGAAGTCAACTCATTAAGAGCAGTCACTCTTGCTGCCTAACTGGGAACAGTGACACGGTTAACTCTGCTGTCCCAATTTCCTTTTTTCTTTTTTTTTTTTTTTTTTTTGATCCTCAAGGCATGGTGATGTTCCACTCCAAAGTCGGGATAAGGCATAAGTTTGGACAGTAAATATTTGGTAAAACTACTTTTAGCAGTAAAATTCCATTTTACTGCTATTATTCAAGGCTCTATTCAATCAACACAGAACTACCCAAAAAATCTGTAACACCTGCAAACATTTTCATTTAGAGTTATATGCTAGGGCACAGCACAGACCCACCTGAGTGCAGAGCTGAACAAGCTGTTTAAGTGAAGAAGGATTGTCCTGCACTAAAGAACCAATGGCCTTCGTCAAGTTCTGCAAGTGAACTGTTGCCTCATCCTGGGTTGATTTTGTCCCTCCCCCGCTACCACTGCTGGCTCCCCCACCTCCGCTGCTCCTCATCAAAGTGATGCCCCCTAGTGAAGTGGAGGGTGCCGAGGCTGAGCACAGGCGAGAGGTGTCACTGGTGGAGGTCAAGGTCATCTTGCCAGAGGCACACAGGGACATGAGGCGGACAATCTGCATGATGTCAGCCAGGCCAAGATGCTCCAGGGCTGATGAAAGGTGACAGGACTTGCTACTGTTAACAAGAAACAAGACTGATCAGCATAGACTGACAAAAAAAAAATTTAACTAGCCAGATGGATCTCCACACAGATATATATACACATTTCCCTCTCTGTGTGGCTCTCTCTTTGAACATGGGCTGAAGAAACTACGGACTGGAACTGATGACCACATATCTGACCAAAGAATACTTCACTGGATTTTTTTATACACACACACACACCTACATATAACACACAAACTCACATAAATATGCATGTGCACAGAAAATATGCATACAAGAACACGCATGTATACAAAGAAATTGGAATTTTCCTCTTAAAAGGCCATCCTGAGCAGTTACCCACTGTTAGGTTTACTCATTTGCGCTTGTAGGTCTTGCTCTCGCTTTACATGAATGCTGGCCCTTGACTTCAGAAACAAGGCAAGGTAAACTGACTACTTTCAGGAATCCAAGGCTGTCAAATCAAGTCAAATGAAGAGAGCTATAGTATGCATGTTCACTGCCCTAAGGAAATGAAGAAAACCGTCAGCTCACAAAACAAGGGCGACTACTCATGAAGTCCGAGTTTGGGTTTGAAAACACGATTAGCTCCCTTACTTTTCTTTTCAAAATGTAGGGGCATATAATAACAAAGTATTGATTCATACTAAATTCCTACATTCAGGCATTTTGTTAAGACTGGTAAGTATAAGAAAAGCATAAACATACACACAAACACATTACGCACTGATGAACACAAAGACATGTTTGCTTTTTACTTCATTTTGGGCCTCAATCCATTTTAGTTTTTAATGAAAAGAAAAACGTTTTATGGGGAAGCTCACAACCAGAATTCAAGTCAAACATAGTATTTGTTCATCACCTCTACTTTCCCCCTTCCCATCCCTCTTCCTCCAAGGATCTTTTAGCGCATCTGTGAAAGTGAATTCTGTGTGAACTCGACAAGCCAGACTCTCAGCTACTTAACTACAGACCAGGTTCCGTTTGTTTGTTTTAGAACCTGGGTTCCTGCCTATCCTGGGCATGCCTGGTAGTGAACACACACTGCAGCCCAGCACTCAATCAGCAGCTCTACAAAGAAGTGGATCAGTCACCAGTAACCAGAGAGAGATCAACTATTCTCTCCAACATCAGATAAGTTCTGATAATCCAAGTGGACTCCAACTCAACCAACCAGAACTTTCTCAATGATGAAACAGTGGGAACCAAAACTCACCCTGAACTGTATTGTGAAATTGAGTTGAATATTTCACCCTTGTATAAACAAGTAAAGTTGATGTGTGAAAGTGCACATAACTTGAGTCTGTTCTTGCTGTTCAATCAGTATTGAATGTTTGGACTTACTTCTAATTCTGTTTCTCTGAGCTACAAGTACTTCCAAGTGTACACGCCTAAGGAAAATTATTCCTGAACCACTCTTGAGTGGTTTTAACAGTCCCGAGAAAAACAAATATTTCTTTTGATGACTAGTACCCGAAAGTTGCACCACAGCTTGTAAGAGAGAAGTGAAGGCGAAATTTTACCGTAACTCTTATATAGGAATATATTCAAGTCCTCCCATAGAGAACAACACTGACCCACTCCCAACTCTTGTCACAACTTGTCATTCATTAATTGTCATCTGTTGTTTACCTACCTACCTATCTGCTAAGAATCCAAGAAGTTGTAGAGTCAGGGTTCTGGCTAGCAGAATCTGTGTGGCAGTGGTAGTGCGGCGCAAAGCCAACAGTCGGTCAGCTGTCGACCGTAGATGGCGTGCCTGCTCACCCAGGTTTTTGGGCCGAGGTTCTGCCTTCAAATCTTTGGCATGGCACCAGCTTCAAGTGAAGACAAAAACATAGAACAGACATGTAACTGTCCCTGAGACCCAACTTCTGTGAACTGAGTACACAAAGCTAATGTGTGGTTGTTTATTACACTAACACTCCAAGTATTATTTCCACTTCCAATTCCTTATCCCCACTTGCACAACACATATTTAGGAGGAAATGTATGTACTTAGATGCATGTATGGAAGTAATACCCCAAATTCTACAATTATTTATTATTATGTATTATGATTTTGATACAAACATACCTAAAACATAAAAACAAAACTTACCTACCTACACAGTCAGCAGTGAGAAATTTAGAGAGAAAAGAGCACTGTATGAAATGACTATAAAGAAAACAAAGTATTTGCACTTCATTACTTTGCACTATGGTCAAAGTCCCCTCTGGTATTTCTGTAATTTGTGTGCAGAAGAGACTTTTGCACAGCACTTTGAGTTCACAGGGCGCCTAGCGGCGCTATCTGTGCTCACTTCCTCAGTATTTTTAGGATGACATCTCCTTCTTTTCCTGATGCTGGGCTTGAGAAATGCTTTTCTTTAGCTTGTACTTATTATTGTCACTTTGTGCCTTTCCTTGAGGGTGACAGGGATTAAGCCTTTCACTTCAGATTAAACATGGAAACCAATCCGTAGGGTCTCTGTGACCTCTGATGCTGAGTTTGAGGTTTGGGGAACTGTACAGGGACATTATCATGTGGAATCAGTGTCTCCTTCATCAGGTGAGAGTGTTTTCCACCATCCTTTTCAATGTTCTGGCACTGTTTGGAGAGGTGAATATAAGTAAAAGGAATCTTACTTCTAAAAGTAGTTTTACGATAAACTTACCTGTCAAAACACTGCTTAGTTATGAAAACTGATTTAGTTTGAAATGTGGCGTAATAAAAAAATTATTTGGACAGGTATGTCCAAAAAAAAAACAAAACAAAACAAAACAAAAAAAAAAAACCCACATAATCATTACTTTTTGTACCAAAATTTCTTTACCTATTCTTTTCTGAAAATATATTTTTTTAAATCTTGTGTGTGTGTGTGTGTGTGTGTGTGTGTGTGTGTGTGTGTGTGTGTGTGTGTGTGTGTGACACTTGACACACACACAATTTGTTTAAAAGATATAACAACATAAATTTACTGCCAGTGATCTTCAGAATAATCATGAAAGATCTCTGTGTCATATTTGAGCTTGCTCTTGTCACCGACCCCTGCGGCTGGATTTACTTATCAAAATAGAGTAAAAACAAAAACAAAACAAAAAAAAAATCAATATGGTATGAGAAAAAGCAACCTAGCATATGATAATGTACTCAAAGGTGATTACCTGCTGCAGCTGAAACCTGAGACACATCAGTGCCTGAACTTGACATGAGGCGAGCACCCAAAGGATCATTGTCGGTGAACCGTACAGGATCCGGTGTGGTGCGCGTTTCTGTCAGGCCAAGTCTAGGCAGTAGCTTTTGATAGTTCTCTGCTCCTGTGTTGACCAGCTGTTCCTCCGAAGTCAGCAGCAAATCAGCTGGTCAGGAAAACCCAAGCCTTATTACTATACCTCATTACTGTGCCTCATTACTACCTTTCTTTAGCTGTTTTCATCTTTAATAGTACTGATGACATAAGGGCAAGAGAGGGGTGAGGAACATTCAAAATGAATGATTCAAGTTAAAGCCAAGGTGGCCAAGAACATACAAAATGAATAATTCAAATTAAAGCCAAGATGACTTGTATTTTTTGTGTAATGTGTGGTCAAGCTTAATGTGTAAGTGTGACTTCATTTTCTTTAACGTATGTGTGAAGATACATCCCTGAACAAGACACACTGAAAGAGACATGAAATGAGCAACACAATCTATCAAAATATTTATTTTCTCAGAAAAATTAACTTTTATTTTGAGTGTGTGTGTGAATGAGTGAGTGAGTGAGTGAGTGAGTGTGTGTGTGTGTGTGTGTGTGTGTGTGTGTGTGTGTGTGTGTTCCACACATGTTGCAGAAAACCTTAAAGGACAAAAATGGCAATGTCTATAAGAGAAACTAACTGAAATCAGTTTATTGTAAGATTAACCTTGGGTTATTCAGATTTTAACAAAATGCACAAACCCAAGAAGAAATCTTCTGTCACTGAAACTGAAATCCATACAAGAGATTTAAGAAAGAAATATTCTAATTCATTCAAAAAGGATAACAGAATTACAATATGGAATCTCAATCTGCCTCTGTGCTTTTCTTTTCATCTCTCTGCCTGTATTCCATACACTCAAAGACACAAGCAACTCACTGTCTGGCTTCATCTCAGCAGCCCCCAGAAGATCCGGCGCCCCCAAGCCAGCTGCAAAGGTCCTGCTGACAAGCGGTCCACAAAACTGGCCTGGCTGGAGAAATTGGGCATCACCTGGGCGTCCTGAGCATCACTGTGTGTTGATCGCGCCGACTGGTTTTCTCTCAGGTAACACTCCCGACACGACTGGCACAGGAGGTAGAAAGGATGCCAGTGCCGCAAGCCCCATCAAACCAACCGTTGTCGTAGACACCTGTACTGCGATAGCCCCTCCCTTCGCAACTCCCTGTGTCAACACAGTCATTAAACATGTTTTGGTTTGTTTGTTTCTTGGTCAGTTACAGTGGAATTTGCCTATAGCGAGGACGAACGAAAGATTCCTTTTTTTTTTCTTCTTTTTCTATTAAATTACAGTGGAATTGGCTCTGCAATAATTTTTTGTTCCTTTGCTAATGATAGTGGAATAAGCTAAAACATAAACTTGTATGGTTTCTTTGTTAATCATAGTGGAATCATCTCTAAAATAAACTTTATATTGTTTCTTAATTACCTATAGAGGCATTAACTCTAAAGTAAACTATTCTAATTGGTTTCTTTGTTAATTATAATCAAATCAGCTCTGAGGTAATGTGTTTGCTTTCTCAGCTAATCATAGTGGAATCACCTCCATGGTAAACTGTTTTGTTTTACTTTCCCGCTAATATAATGGAATCAGTCTACAGCACTGACTTCCAAACCAAAACTGTTCATAGTATCCACTATGCAACCTTTACAGCCACACACGTTGGTCACAGTCAATGGCTGATGATCTGTAAACCCATTCATTTTTTTTTTTTTTTTGCATGTTCTATTTACAAATTTACTTATTTATCAGATAATATACTTCCATGTTTATCTTCTCTTATTTGTTTGTATAACCATGTTTAAAAAAACGGTCGTCTTGAATAAGGAAAATGACACAAGGAAGGGCAATGCTAAACAGTAACAAAAAGTGAAAGAGCACAAGTCAGTCAACCTTCCACTTAAAATGTCCTATTACATTACACTCCTTCAACTGTGCTCTCAACGAAACAAGAAAAAAAAAGTAAACAAAGAATGCAAGCCACCAGCTTTTAGAAGTATCACCTTGATCTTACCTCCACATCCTGGATGGGCCATACGCATGTGGTGGTTGAAATTGGTCGTCTCTATGGCACAGATCTCACATCGAAGTGAACGTGGCCCAAACCGACGGCGCTGCACAGAGCACTAACAGAATTTACATTCAAAGAAGTAGCATTATAATAAAACTCCAGCTTCAATCCTAGTCCAAACCATGGAACCACACTTTTGTTCTCTGCCCTCATTCCCTTTGTGTACCAAGTTTTCAAAAGTTTCAGCATGTCTTGCCAACAAATCCCCGATCTGTCCTTTGATCTAGATCTGCTCCAAAATGTCATGGGTTCATTCTTTAGGCATATTCCACTGAGTTTCTTGACACTGACTTATACTTCTCGCCTAATATTGCTGACAGACAGACAAACACAGCAACTAGCAGACATGGGTGAAAAGGCAACCTCCTTGATGGAAGTAACAATGTCATAACTCACAATGTATGACATCAAATCCCCAGTGTCCGCCACAGGATCAAAGCTGAGAACATCCTCCAGGCCCTCCTCTCCATACAGCTCTTCTTGGAGGTCAAAGTCATCGTAGGGGTCAAACAGAGGTTGTGCTTCACCTATCTCCCGGTGCCTCTCTGCACGATTCTCTCTGCGTTCCCTGGCTGGAGAAATCAACACAGGAACTTCATCACACTTTCACCAATTATTTCTTGTTTGATTTCTTCATCTCTCACATATTCAAGATACATGTGATTTGCACAGTTTATGTTTGGTTCCCTCAGGAATGGAGGGAGAGGGGCTGAACACATACGAAAACTTGTCTCTGAGGAGGAAGACAAAATGGACTGTGTAACACACTGAAACTTCCCAGTAAACAATCATAACTCCCTCCTCTGTAAAGACGTGATTTTCTAGAACATTTTTCTATTTATCTATGCTCAGTTTACCACCCAGTAAGACCCCTTACCTAAAAAGACCCAATTTTTCAAGTATCTCCGGAGGTCCTTATCACTGTACCACCATCAAACCATCATGAATTCTTAAGCATTCAAAAAAGCATGTAAAACAGAAAAGCTTGCAATACAAAAGAAATCTTGCCAAATACTCGATCCTGACAACATTTTACCAGGTGCAAAGAAACTGCGGATGTCGATGTGCCGAGAACGTGTCAGTCGACGAGGTCTTCGCGAGATGCTGGGCCTTGGAATTTCATCATACTCCTCTGGTTCCTCTGAGGACTCTTCACTGAGGATGAGGTTGTCAAGGCGCTCAGACAAGGCCTCTATGGCATCTCACGGGCTGCAAGAAAGAAATAAAAAAAATACATATTCCCCTTCGTACTACTTGTTATCAAAGACAAGAATTGTTGGATCACAGACTTGAACATGAAAATCAAGAAGTAGAAATTTTATCACTAAAAGTAGTTTTATCATATATTTATCTATCCATATGAATGCCTTATCCTTACTTGTTGTTGAACACAACCATATATTATCGTGATCCTTTACCCCAAAAAAAGTTTTTAAAAAGGTGGGGTGAGCAGGGAGCTAATCATGTTTCTATAATTAGTCAAGCCAGGAGACAGCTCACCCTTAGTGAGTTCACTTCATGAATCAAACCCAAATGGTTCAGTGTTTGCACTTTTCCTTGGTGAAACAGGCAGGCAGGAGGGTGTCCTAGTGTTTGGACAGGTAAGTATTTCCAAAACTACTTTCAGTTGTAAAATTCCTTTTTCTCATTCTTACCTGTCCACAATGATACCAAAATATTGAAAAGGACAGTAGGAAGTATGCTCACACGAAGGTGAAGGCCATGAACCCACACAGGAAAATCTCTGAACAGTTCTTCAAGAATTAATATCAAGGGCCACTATGGGCCATATGCTGAATGTCCCATGCTTACTTAGATGTGAATGGATTAATCTCTGCTCTCCCTAAGACAACACAAGGCGTCAAGCAATATGAAAGCCTGTGATGAAATACAAATAAGAAATAACTGAAACACGCACAAAATCCAGAAAATGGAGAAGACCTTACAAGATATAATGGGACGAGTGGTTACGAACATCACCATTTACACAAACCTTTAAACACACATACAAAAAAAAAAGCAGAAATGGGGATGAGGGTGGGGATGGGGGGTGGGGGTGGGGGGGGGGGCTTGGGGTGCAAAGTGAAAAAGTGCAAACCGACATGTGCAAATACACACACACACACACATGCATGCACGCGCGCGCGCGCGCACACACACACACACACAAGGCATTGTTCTGAGACCTGACCTTTCCTGGAAAGACCGAGCCAAGATGATCAGTCTGCCAGGTATGAGTCTCACATGGATGGATATCTTCACAGACTGGCAGAACAGGTAAAGGGATATTGCCAAAATTATCCAAGAACCTGCAGCGAGTATGGTATGTCTTCAGAGGGGGTCTCCTTTTCCTCACGCTGGGCGTAAGAACTTTACCTCTGACATGTGCTTATTTCTTGTCATTTTGTGCCCTTTCTTTACGGCAGAAGGACTAAGCCTTTTCCCCTATCTAGATTAGCATGGAGACCATTGTGTAGGTCCCTAATGGCCACTGACGCAAATTCTAGGCTTGAGGACCTGTGTAGGGACGTTCTCATGTGGGTTCAATACATCCTTCATCAGGAAAGGATGCTTCCAACAATGCTTCTTTTATATTCTGACATTTGTTTGGACATGTACGTATGAGAAAAACAAATTTTACAACTTAAAGTAGTTATATGAAATATTTACCTGTCCAAATAGTAAAAAAAAAAAATGCTCTCCCATTTCCTCGTTTTATTGGGAAAAGGTGCAAAAAATGAGCTAGTTTAAATAAGTTTTGAACGAAGTGAACTAAGGACAATCACTCTTGCTAGCTAACTAAGAATGGAAGCGAGGTTAACTCTCTACTCAAACCAAGTGAGGTTAAGACATTTCTTTGGATAATTAAATATTCCATAAAACATTTTTTAGTATTAAAATTCCTATCTTGCCTGTCCAACGCTGTTTGTCTTCTTTCAATGTTACTACTTTTATGTAAGCAAAAACTTAAAGACAGCCTCAACATTTAAAACTGACAAAAATGTTTGGAATAACGCACATGCACGTAAAAACGATACCAATAGTAACGTTGCTTTTGTCGCTTTCAAGCACAAAGTGGCATCCATAAACATCAACTGTTCTATTTCAAATAGAGATAACTTCAAACAAAAAAAATCAATTCCAAAGCCCTTCTTCATTATACAAAGGATATTACACCATTAACGAAATGCAGGAAAAAAGTGGCACTAACGATAGTCTGTCAGAGGCTAGATCTTCCGCCACAAAAAAACTTGGTTCTCTGAGGACGTCTGTCAGACTGGCCTGCTGCTCGCTGTCCTGGTGATGTTCCGGGTGTTCCAGCATCCAGGTGGCCAAACGGTTGATGGCCCGTGCCGTCACATCACGCCCATTTATCGCTGCAAACACATATTACCAACTCTCAAGGTGCTCCCTCTTCAATCACTGCTTGACAAGCTTGTAGTTTATCAAAATATTCAGATTTTATTTTACATGTGTTTCCATTATCAAGGTACTATGCAATTAAAAAAATTGATTTATTAGTAAGAAATCGCCTGAACTGGTACTGATCTTTGTGTGTGTGTGTGTGTGTGTGTGTGTGTGTGTGTGTGTGTGTGTGTGTGTGTGTGTGTGTCAAATGCCAGTCACATAAACACAGGCCAGAGAATGAGAAATGAGGAACACAAAAATTAATGAGAAACAAATCTGTTTTCCAGTTCTACGGATCCAACATGACTGGATTTCTGGACATAGTTTGCTCACTTCAGTGCCAAATTCTGTTCTCAACCCCACAGCACCTCAGTGAATCTATTCTTGACTTCATTCTAGCACCATTGACCTTTCCCTTGCTTAAATGACAAAAGTGGGAAGACAGAGCCAGAGTAAAATTATCTATTCTACATTCTGCTTTGAAGGGTTTTCTGCTCTCAAAATTTTTCCAGCTAACTATTCCTGTTTCTTGTCATTTCATCAAAAAAAGAGCCCAGCTAATTCCACTACTACCACATTTTAGGCCACCATCACCAAGGCCTTTTTCCAGAAGAACTGCTGACACAAAAATTACAGAATTCACAGAAAGGCGAAAAAAAAAAAGTGGCTTGACCGCTAGTTGAACCCTATTCAGTGGGAAAAAGAGTAGAACAATGTTGCAAACAAAACTCTAGTAACTGTGAAAGGCTTTGCAATGTCCTGAGCACAAAGGCTCTTTCTTATCCAGGTATCTGTCCTGGCCTTTCTTCACACACACTCAGAACATTCTGTACCTGTTGCAGACAAGGCTCGCTGAATGTGCTGCAACTGGAATCCCATCCAACAAAAAGGGGTGACGATGGGAGGTGGGGGAGGAGATGGTGATCGTGAACGGATAGGTGGAGGTGGTGGTGGACGCAGTGGCTGCCCATCAGATCTAGCACCAGCTGAGGGAGCCAGGCGAGGCTTTAATGCATTGAACATACGACGAGTGAAGCTCACCATATCTTCAGCACTGCACACACACACACACACACACAACACACATACACACACACATATATGCAAAATGTGAGCAGTTCTACTGAGAAAAAAACTCCCATTTTCAGAAAACCCAGACCACAAACCTACAACTATCTAAAACCACTCTGGCTTATGAAAAGATGCAAAACAGTACCCTTTTGACAGTCTATAAAACATTTCCCTTTTGCCAGTCTAACCACAAATCTGTAACTGAAGTCCTGTACTGAGATAGAAAGATTACGTTATCATCCTTAATGCAGGGCAAGGTAGACAAGATCAGACCATCAAGCACAATAAATCGTTCCAATATCTAATATATACACAGAACACAAAGACAAGAAAGTAACTGCCCTTTCGGTCCCACATACCCCTTTACTATAACAAAGATTCAGCAGTCAAGAGGAGTACTAAAAAAGACAAGAAATAAGAAAAAAAAATGGATTGTGTGCTCCCCCCGTCAAAGCCCACCTAGAGCTGGTCCTCATGTACTGCAGGATGGAGGTCTGCTGCTGGCCATGGGGAACCCCAGCAATGCTGTCCACAGCAGTGGTGGTGGCTGGGGGAGTAGCCACTGTGGAACCTCTGCTCAGGTTGGCCGCAAGAGACAGGGGAGGCAGGCCTCTCCCCGCACCAAGCAAGCAGAACTTGCTGCCTGCTGCCTGGCTGGTGCGCCCTTCCTCCTGATCTCTGAGCTGGCTGGCAAGATCTGAAACAACATGGAACAGAGTATATTTTATATATACCCAAGGTGATCAGAAACTTCATCATTAGAATGGAACATTTCCATGGCAAACTGTTTGACATATAATGAATGTTTCAACCTCCCTGCTGGACATAAGCAGTATATACCAATCATCTGCTGCAAAGAAAATGACGCTGAGAGTAATATTGCTAATGCATAATAACCATCACAGTTGGAATTCCTTTTTTTCCCCCACTTTAACTTGTTTAAGTTGCTGTTTATGGGATCAACATCACTGTGTGTTGTGGTAAGTCACTGGCTGAGTCAGGAGGCATTAACCAATCAGAATGGAGAGAACAAAAAATTTGTCTAGTTTTGGCTGCTTGCAGACAAAATGGTAGACAATAAATTGTATTTTTGTGTTTCCTCGTCACTTTCTACTTGATAGAATTATAATAATCGCCACTAACATGAAAGTGGTTTTGCATAAAGACTAGGTTGGTCAGAAAAAAAAACTGTATTGTTCTACCCTCCACTGGATACATAGTGTGGTCCAGAAACACAATGGGAACATAATGACCAAGATATTCTAGCTACTGTGGTGCAGCAGTTTGTGACTGGACTTGTGGGCTAGGAGGTCGAAGGTTCAAGTCCTGGAGACACTTGTGGGATTTTTTGGCCTTGAATGTCTCCTTCCCAGGACCGAGTGTGTGATGTGCTCAAGGGTTGGAACATCATTTCTGAATTTCATCCCAACAAAGGCATCTCTGAGATTGCTGAGCAAATTTTTCTGACCATCACTGCATTTTCTGGATTTCTCAGACCTGATGCAGACCTGTCATATAACTGCTGTTGTGTACTTTTCAACTAAAGTAAGTGCATATTCTACAAAGTGTGTTTACACATCTTCCAATTGTTTGTAAAAATGCTGAGAGGAAACAAACAGGGTGGGGTGGGGCTGGTTTCAATATTTTAACTGAAATTTTAACAAGTATTTTCTCAAACCAACACACAACAGAGGGTAGGCGGATTCTTGCTGACCTTTGAGTAAACTACAGTAGAAACAGTTTAAAAGTAAGACTGCAATCAGAGGACACAAGAAAAAATGTAGTAAACCACCAGATAACGCAACAAACATAGAAGTAACAAGCATCCACCTCTTAGTCTTAGTCTTCTTCAGGCAGGACAACAACACACAACGGCAGTAAACCTGTAATGGTTTCAGTTTCAGTTTCATCAAGGAGGCGTCACTGCGTGCAGACTAGTCCATATACGCTACACCACATCTGCTAAGTTTTGAGACCACAATACACATGATTTGAAGCTGATGGATAAATGAATTTACAAGAAAGATGCGACAATTACTGAAGAAGAGGGTCTCGTGGCTACGACTCAGCAGATGTCTGACCTATGCATTAGGCCAACGCGCTGTTCCCTGAAATGGAGAAAAGTAAAGTATAATGGCTGCAGGCAGAAAATCAAGAGAGACAGAGAGAGAGAGAGAGAGAGAGAGCAAGAGAGAGAGAGAGTGTGAGTGTGTGTGTGTGTGTGTGTGTGTGTGTGTGTGTGTCTGTGTGTGTGCATGCACTTGCATGCATGCATGTATATATGTGTATGTATGTTTGTGTGTGAGAGAGAGAGAGAGAGAGAGAGAGAGAGAAGACAGAGGGGAGGGGGTGGGGTGGGGGCTCATGCAACTATGGTTTCATTGAATTTCAAGATTTTTGGACAACATTTTAATTTCCCATGCCGTGCTGAAAAACATTACCAATATTCTGACAAGGGTGTGTGATCCTTTTTTTTTTTTATAAAGTACCAACAAGAGTTGCAGCCAAATTTTCGTTTGCAAGTTGGTCAAGTCACAAAGAAAAGGGAGGGCTGCATGGGGAAAAGAGGAGGTGGACAGTTTTGAAAAAAACAGAAAGGAATCCGTATCTTAAATAAGGTTAGGTAATGTTGCTTATAGCCCAGCCGACCGCAAAGAGCCATATCAGGGCTGTCACAACGTTAAAATCCACTCACAAGTCATTCATTCACCCAACGCTTTAAAATAGATCTAAAAACCCATCCAAAATCTTGTTAAAAATCTTTCCACTATAAAACCTCAGATCCGATGAAAAATGTTAATCTCTTTCAAGAATTCAAAGATCACATCAGATGGAACATCTCTGAACAAGGTTTTCATGGAATCTGCTGTAAAATGTTTGTGTCTCACATCACGCCAAGTCCCAACACTCTAAAAGAATATGTATGATTGTGAGTGGCACATGACATGGAATGCACCACAGAGCTTCTTCACTCTTTTTAAAGGTATGAATGAGTAAAATATAAATGGCCGGCGTGTATACTTGATAGGATATATGCAGGTATGTGTCAAGAGCAGGACCAGTCCATTTGGTCCAACAATACATGTGTGCCGCACTGGAGTCTCTATTTAAACGAGGACCACAAGTTGCATATACAGGACATACTTTCAGCTGTCTACATCACTGAATCAGAATAAAAGTGGTACAAGCCAAAACACACACACACACGAAACAAAACATGAAGAAATACTTATTAATAGGAAACAGACATGTGAGTTTTCCTCAAATATGTCATCTTCAGACATAAAGGAATTAAAACAAAATACCTGCTGATCATAGTCAGCTGAGAACATAGTTGTATTAACCAGTCAGTGAAAATGGCAGACAGTAAAGTCCTCTTGATAACCAAAGCAGTAATATTGGTATCAATTTCATGCAAATGCAATTCATCTGAAAGTACAGACTGCAAATAATGCAATTCAAAAACATAAACTGTGTGAAGAAGTCACAGATATGTATTACAGTAATTTTCATGCAACGATCAATTCATTTCTTTTGAAAAAGCTTGGACATCAACATTTTGAAGCTAATTTGCTGACGATCAATTCATTTCTTTTGAAAAAGCTTGGACATCAACATTTTGAAGCTAATTTGCTGAAAGTAAGAAGCAGCATCATTTCCAGATGTTCATGTTTTGTAAGAAAGCCTCATTGATTCCACTGTGAAACTGCAGACAGACAAAAGATTTCTTTGACTCCAAAGAGTTCTGAATCATGTGCATTTGAAGAGCTAGATCAAGGCCGATTCATGAATGGGCTTTACGATAAATGCCCGCAGTTGGTCTTGGCATTAACAGCTGACTTTGTCAGGCCTGGACCAGCAACCCAAAAGGTGCCAACTCAAAATGTATTCACACAACAGGTCAGTCATTCACTACACTAAGAAAGTAAATAAGCTTTAGGTCTTTGGGCCACTCTTTCATTGTTGGATCTACCCGATCGTGAGACTTGCACAATGAACTGTTAATGACTGCCCATGGCAGCCTCTCATTGCCGTTCTTTTGTTTCTGTGTGTGAGACTTGCACTATGAACTGTTAGTGACTGCCCATGGCAGCCTGTCATTGCCGTTCTTTTGTTTCTGTGACTCTTAGTTTTTGTTTGTTGATTTGTTGTTTATTTTCAGAACAAAATCATAGTTCTCTATTTGAATGATTTTCAGAGCTAAATACTGAACACTCCCTATGGGTAAACAGGTCTACACTGATGACAACCAGATTGTAAGGCAGGATATTCACTCATCATAATCATCTATGTGTCTGACTTGAAGATATACCTCCTGAATTTCCACTGAGACTGCACGACTTTAGGCATGAGGGTGTATTGCATACAAAGGGCAACAAAGGCTGGAAACACTCACCATCCCCAACAGGTAGTCCCAACTGCTCCTCTGCCATTGTTCGGATGATGTCAGTGTGAAGCACAGAGAACGACCTCTCCAGCTCTGACAGAGAGACAACTCGCCTGAAAGGAGATGGCATGGTGGCCCGGTTCACTAGCTGACGCACAATGCTGCGCACAGCTGATTTGAGATCTTCATCTCTCTGAGCAGCCAGGTCTTCCAGCAGAGACTTTTCCTGAGATCCATCTGACTGCAACGTGGCCCTGGGAACAAGCAGCATCTCCCTGAACCGCACACAGCTGAGAATCGAAGACAGCGTTTTGACAGCCAACAGTTGAACTGCAGCCAATCGGATCGCTTGGAATTCACGATTGCGGGACACAAGTCTGGAGACATGCTTCTACGTTCTGAGCTGGTCTCATCCTGATCCTTGTCTGCGGCTGAATCAGCTGAGGGAAAGCCTTTCTGGTCAGACCTTGATGCTGATGATGCAGCATCAACTGACTCAGCCACATCAGAAGAATCTCTTTTTCTCATCTTCCTCCTGCCTATTTGTCTGTTCTTCAGTTGGTTCACTGGCAGGTTCAAACAATGCAGCCAGTGATGACGCCATCTCCTTGTCTCTCTCTTGTGTATCAGCAGGGCTACAGTCTGGATCCAATGCTGCAGCTATAGATGGGGAGTTCAACTGTCCACCATTGGCAGCTCCCTGTATGGTCACTTCACCACACACCTCTATGATGCCATCCTCTGTGGCCTGTGGACCACCACTGGATTCTCCATTGTCTGCAGGAGACAGCTGTCCTCCTGCTTCCTGCTGTATGCTCTTGGACACCTCATCCTGCAGCAAACACATTCATTCTATTAAGCTTTACCTATGCAACAACCCAACCTGTCAAATACCCAACCACTGATATTTACATATACAACCTCCTCACATGTCGGATCAGTCTCAATGTATGCTCCCCAACTCATCAGTTATATTCCCAAAGTATCAGAATTTTGCCTTAACAACACAGGTTTTGTATGTGAGAGTAAGTTCCAGTATTCTGAACAGAAAGGCTATGCTCAGTTTTCTAAGATAATGTACAATGGAGTGTGTGCGCGGGAGCACGCGCACGTGCGTGCGTGCATGCATGCGTGTGTGTGTGTGTGTGGTTTGAATGTTCAGACATCAAACCTCTCTCCTTTAATGAAAATTTAAATCTCTTTGGAGAAAAAACAAAAAAACTCTCTCTTTCTGACTGTAACTGTTTCACACTAGTATCCACTGACCTGTTTTCCCTCTGCTTCCTCAGCATGAAGGCACTCCTTTTTATCGGCATTGTGGTCATAGCTGTCCAAGTCCTCAGCCAGCATGCGATTAATGTCTTGATCCAGTTCTTTCATCAGCTGCTCCGTCTCCTCTTGCTGCTTGGCTGCTTCAGCTTCTTTCTTCTTGCGACTGCTGGCACTGCTCTCGCTCCTTTTGCTGAACACACACAAACAGTACCATACACAAATGTACAAATGCACACAAACACATACTCAACATAGAACAAAGATGATATAAAAATTCATGTTCTTTATTATACATTTTCTAGCACACCACACAAGCATTAATGTTTTTACACATACTTGCAAATGTTAACCCTTTAACATCTGATCATGTGTCAGTGACCTATTCATGGTCATCGCTCTTGGTGAAGTTGGGCAAGAGTGGCAGTGGAAGGGGTTGAAGAGGCAAGTGTGGTGGAAAAGAGAAGCGAGTTAAGAACAGATTAAGAGAGAGGGGCTCCCTTCCTTCCAAACAAAATGGTCTAGCAGTCTGACACACACACATACATAAAAAAACATTCTCAAATAAACACCACATTTAAAAAAGGAATGGAAAGAATGATTGATAAAGTGTGAAAATATATAGACATTAAATCAGAGGAACAGAGGAGATAGAAAAAAAACTTGGGGAATAGATGGGAGAAAGCAAGGGTAGGGGGAAGTGGGAAGGAGGCACAGAATAAGACGACGAAGGAAGCATGCATTTGTTTCTGTACCCTGGCAAGGTTTGTCACCTTTTCTCCCCCAGTCCAGAACTCTTCAACAACTTCCGGCAGCTCTGTGTGCCCACCTCTCTCACACCTGGCTGTCATCCCTTACCTGTTGGGATCACTGTCGCCTCGGGCGCGGCTGTCGCGAAGGAAAGCCAGATACATGATGGTGTGCAGGTGCTGTGCCTGCAGACCGCTCACCGTCTCCAGATTGAAGGGCAATGTCTCCACAGGGTCAAGGTTGCTCATCAGGGTGTCGCTACCACCATTGACAGAATTATTGCTTTGTTTTTTATTGCAGTCTTGTGTATAACATTATCATCACATCCAGCTTTTGTAAGTGAATGAGACACTTTGCATTACCACAATCTACAAGAGATACTTTGGAGTACCATAATATAAAAAAGTGATACTCTGAAGTACCACGATATAAAAAAAAGTATATTTCCTCTATGCATGTCTTTTTCACTCATCAGAATGGACGTGTCTATAAATACACCAGGGAAAACACCTATGCTGCCATGGATCTTTCATATGCGGTAACCATGCGCTGTACACTGGACCTCAGTTTACTGTCCCATCAGAAGTGCTAGCACTCAGACTACCACTCAAGATCGCAAGAAATAAGGAAGTAAAAAATCCCCATATCATGTGAGACTGAAGACCTGGCTTTCTCCTTTCCTAGACGTGTGTTATCTGCCTTTCCAGACCAAAGAAAGGAAACACAAATCTGTCCAAAAGAAAGGTTGCTATGATCAGTCTGAAAACACAAACCTGGGCGAGATAAATTCCATATGATAATGATCATTTTTCTATGTGAAAGAAACCATTTTCACAAGACTGAAAAAAAAAAAAAAAGAGAAACAGACTAATATCAGATTGGAACACAGGCACAACCATATCAGAGTGAAACAGGACAGTTGCCATTAATATCAGTTACATAGCACTGTGCAAAGGAAACAAACTGCGCTGTATTTTGACACACAAAAATAATTACGTCTCCTTCATAAATCCTTTTCAAAAAAAGACAAGGGAGGAAAAGAAAAAAAACGTTTAATTTTACAGAAACAGGAATCTTTCCTCTCATCAACTGAAATCAGAAGACCTTGAAAGGAAAGTTTTTCCACTAATATCCCACACAATGTGAAGACTGTAGTAAGAGTTGTAACATGGCAAAAGATCAGTGATTAATTATTGATAGCACAAAAAATAAAGGGGAAAAAAACATCATAATTTTACAAATTGTACATAAAAAAAATGTCATGAAACATGCACATTCACACATCACTTATTGTCATTTCAATGACCATTTACTAGTTGCCTTGACAACCTGTACTCAGACCTGTGCAACAGATTTCAACATTTCAGCAGATAACGCTTCAGTACTTGGCAGTATCTATCTCCTCTCCACGTGTACTGGCACATGCAGGATCTCTTCATGTATCTAGAACTCTCCAAAGGCTGATACGGATTGAATGATCAATAATGTGTGCTTTTCTCATACTGACTGTCCAAACAAGTGCCACATTCCTACCTGTACATCAGATTTTCTGAAAGCATATACCCATCAAGGGGAGTCTGACCCTAAGCCTGCACAAGAATTGGAAAAGCTAATTCCATCCTCTAACCACCATGCCTTGTTAGAGTTCAAACCCCAAACATTTTCAGTCAGTCCAGTCCTCTGACTAGTTGGCTACACACATACCACATACACACGCTACCTGACAATACAAACTTTTCTCCGAGTGACCTGGCTCACCTGGTGTTGGCCTCTCCATCATCCCACTGAACTTTGGCCAGTGCAGCGCTGGGTCTCACCAGGCCAAGCACAGTGCCTGTTCTGCCAGAGTTACGGTGTATACACCGCCCCCCCACACGCAGCCCTCGGTCAAGGCCACCCAGGACAGCTAAACATGGCCACACCTTTTAAAAAAAAAAAAAAAAAGCACAATTGCAATTCACCACAGCTAACCTTGTCAGTGGATTTTACATAATTTGGATTTAATGAATTTACTACCACAGAGTGATTCAATATCCCTTTTCACATGCATTTGAAACAATCCATGCTGTGAATGGGGTGAAGTTTCAATGTCAACATTTTAGAATTGCACTTCATATGGAAAACACTGTAATGTAGTGTGCTCTTGCAGTGATAAAGCTGAAGACTCTCATGACAATTCAAGCTGTTTTCCAATTTCTTCGCAAATTTCAACTGTTTAATGCACACTTAGGGAAAAATTTGCATTCCTTTTTTAACTGCATGTCCATTTTCAGTATGTCTACATCAGTTTAAAAATCATTCAGTCTCCTGCTTAAAAAAAAAAAAAAAAAGAAAGAAAGAAAAACCATCAATGCACCCGATCATGAACATTATCATTTGGGACAGAAAGTGTACCTACACATGTACATGTCTAAATACACATAGCATGATGAAAAACGTTTGTCACCCATGACTTTACCTACCACTGTGCACAGCCAGTCCAGATCATCAGTGTTCTGCTGGGAAAACTCAGAGTCCTTGGACTCTGAAGATCGACCAAACTTGCTCAGCTTGGGCATTCCTCGTGAGCTTGCTTTCAGCCCCTCCTCTGCTTCTGCCGATTTTTCCGGAGGTTCACCTTGAGAACAGAAAAGAAATTTTTCAACCAAAGTAGTTTTTAAATACACTTACCTGTCCTAACAAATACTTTATTCCTAATTGGTGAGAGCATCGCCTTAGTCAATTAGAATGTTCCTACGAAAATTTGGGAGACAAGACGGCTAAATCTGATCCTCAGTATTGCCTCAAATATATTAACCCACCTAGAGTGGCTTTGCTTGATTAACAAATCACTTTTGAGTTGTTTGTTTCCAAACCTTTTCTCACAATGAACTGGGATGTGGGAGGGATTTCTAGTGGTTTGACTTGAAATTATATGGAAAAAATAAACCAGCCCTTAGTAGGAAATGTCCTTTTTCTCATACTTTATAGTCTTCACAAGCGCAAGTGGTTGATAAGTGTACATGCTCAGTGTTCAAATAGGGATGACTGTTCAATACACCAATACAAGTTTCTTAACTAGGCTACCCAAGCCAGAATGCTTTTCTTAATAAGACTTTCAGTATTTCCACTTTACAAGACTAATATAGAGATCTCCCACTGCCAAAATGGCAGATTCTTGAGGCCTGAATCAGTTTACTCCCTGTTCTCCATCACAGAAACATGCATGAAAACTTGCTAATAACAAACAGGAGATATCAACAGACACCCTCTCCTTAACTCTCTTTTATGTCTCTACCACATCATCACTACTAAGACACCACTTTTGAGCACACAAGTCAGATACAAGCACTGGTAATGCGTGACAGCTAATTCAAGTTGAAGAAGATGCCATGGAAGCCATTGTGTAGAGAGAGACCATAGCAGTCAAAATTTCAACAGAAGCAGCTAAACAAAAGACTTTCTGACCATTCTCAGAAAAAAAATGCACCCCTGAGAAGAAAGGAAAAAACAGTCTGCATGACAGAAAAAAGTAACAGACCTGCCATATTTTTTAAACTAAGTAGGCCTCCGCTACAGTCCAGGGGCAATGCCCTGGTACAGGTGAGAGGGCAAGCCCTGAAGTTGGAGACTTTAATAGTTAGCAAAATTCATCCTAGAAAACATACAGATACACTTTTTATAATTTATGACCTTCTTCTACAATGACTGTATTTTTTAAGTAAATAAAGCAAGCTGAGATCTACAATAACAGCAGATTTAATTGAAGAAAGCAGTATCAGAAGCTTAACATTACCCTGCACTGCCAGTTTTGACCAACTTTAGCTCTGTCGTCTGATGCTGCACAGAAGTCACTGTCTTGTTCGATGTGACAGCTCTTACAATACCAGAGGTTTGAATGTCGAGACAGGAGCACAGGGCAATTCCAAAATATCAGAGCTTTTCCAGCAAAACTGGGATATGTGGCAAGTCTAATCAAGCTTGTAGAGCCTTTTAGAGGTTCCATGATGTACACAATTCTAAACAAGCGCCAAATCGGGGACATGAAAATATAGACACAATGCTCCAATAGGAAGTGATGTGCAGTTCAAGGACAGTCACTATGACTGTCTGAAAAATACTGAAGCAATGCCATGGATCAGATATAGCTCCCTTCTCTTTCAAACTTTTGTATACACAGTCTGACCGACAAGGGCAATGATGAGACAAGAGTTCCACTCTATCCAGCGACTACATGACAGGGCTGTACTCTACACATCTTTTCATATCCCAGTGTACTGTGCATGTTGTATATGTGAGCCTGCAAACACGACTTACCTGCCTGTTCTTCCAGATCTGCTTTGGAGGCCACATTCTGTATCTCAGCATTTGACGCAGCATCCTTTTCACAGGATTTGCTCTCTTCTTCCTTGACCTCGCATGAGTCTTCCTCACTAATGACTGGTGGCACAGAGTCCACAGCTGCAAATTACGCAACAGTGCAACTGTTCTGAACCAAATGAGCATGTCAAGCTGAATGTATTCTATAGTGAGAGGGAAAAGAAAAAAAAATGGTGAGATGGGAAGATGGTATCTGTATCACAATTTTGAATCCGTTTGGTGATTTTTCTCATCTATCAAAAATTCTTCCTGAGCTGCCTTGCAATCCATGTGTCATAGAATTGCTTATTAGCATGTCTACAATTACTTCCAGTGTCCATGTCAACAAAGTTCAAATCAACGATTGTCTAGTATGCACATCAGTCCATGCACAACCCCAAACCCGTCTTTCAGTTCAATATGCTAAAGCTGACCACAACTTTATGTTTCAGTCAACCACACATACGCTATGCACAATCGGTCTGCATCAGTTATAAATGCATTTACCATGAATTAATAGCCTGATATAGTACAGTCACATACACACTTTCTGATGACAGTGGTCATTAAAAGTGGCAGTGCCAACTGCAGTGCCAAAGTACTATTCATGCAATGCAGGACAAAAACTAAAAGAAACAAAACAAATGTTAAGCAGATGAAACACAATCTTCTTAAAAACCAGAGGGATATCCTCCAATCTGGAAGTCAGCTCCAACAGTATCAACTGCCTAGGCATAAATCATGTGCATGCAGGTACACACACACAAACACACACATCCACATCTACACACACACAACATTCACCAACACACACACATACATTGTCACTAAACAATGAACTTCTCACCACTGCTGTCCATGGACATGGAGCCAGTCTTCCGGCTCAGTCCCTGACTGTCCACAGACAGGGACATACTTTTGGTGGCATGCCAGGATGACGCCTGGTCCAAGGTGGAGCAGATTTTGGCGGAGATGTGGGGCGCCCAGGCCCCTGACCCCAGCAGTCTCCGGATGAGGATGATGAGGGCTTCTGATATGGCAGAGGCAGCAGGAGCACACATGGGATCTCCAGCCAGCAGTTCCCTGGGTGCTGACTTCACCTGCATCTCTGTGATGATCTTCACCTGAAATGTGCATCAACGCCTTAAAGTTGGACTCAGGTCACCTTGTAGCATGATGTCCTCATGAAGCAATTTGTACACTCATAAACTGCTGGACAAAGAACTTCAGCTCAAACTCTTATCAGTGAATATGATACAGTATTCCTTATTCACCTCTTGTTTACTGTGAGAGGTTTTTGTCTGTTCTTTGTTCTGGTGAACAGATTCCAGTATTCCTTGTTCACTTCTGTTTCAACATGAGAGGGTATGTCACTGACCATTCCTTTAGGTTTTGCTATAATCTATTTGGAGAAGAATGTTGGCCATTTTTCAGTTAACACACTACTCTAAATATTTTGAATACTGTTGGTCTGCAGGACAGAAATGACATCACCTGAGATACAAATGTAAAGTCTGATGAGTTGACTTCTACAGAACTTGGAAGATAGACACTATAATCATAACAATCCAATACAACAGTTAATGGACTTTCAAAATCATCACAATCATCTGTTCTTATGTTGTTGTTAAAGCTATAAACAAGGGCCCTTGGCCAAATGGTTAGAGTACTTGTCTGCAGAGCTGATGGGACAGGATTTTTTCACCTTGAAAACCCTCTCTGTCTAACAGCAGCAGGGTCAAGGAGGAAAGTTAAAGGTGGCGAAACGAGAGGGATGGGCACTACCTTCCACTATACCATGCCCTACACACAAATGAACCTCTGTCAGCTCACTGCCTTTACAGCCATAAGCAAAAGGAATATAAAAAAAAAAAAAAACAGCCACAGATGATCATTACTATTAATATTGTTCAAGACTGCTCTTGTTATTGTTGCTTATAATTATCAGTTATCATGGTTTCTTTTCGCAGCAGAATTACTGACCTTTTCTCCTGGACTGCTGCTGTAGAAGGTAACTACAGGGAAAAGCTCTGAGGCTTCAATGTCCTCAAATGCTACCTGGGGCTCCTGTCAACAGAGTATCGCAACACAGCCACAATGTTTCTACATGTCTCTTCATCATGCTTGCCTACAGACTTTGTGTTTTCAAAAACTGCTGTTTTTGTCACTGTCAGTCATGGTTCTCACTGAGGTAAAACAAATCCCTGAAATTCAATGAGGGAGCAGGGAAATGCCCCTGTCTCCACCCCCATGCCACCTCTTCCTCCCTCCTTCCCGAAAAGTTACAATCGAACTTGCATTCAGAATGGAAGAATACTATGCAGATATTCGGCAGTGAATGGTGTATTGTCAAGTTTTCGTTGTAAACGTTACCTGGACCACAAGTTTGTACAGTTTTTTTCAATCTCTCACTTTTGCAGCCTTTTGCTGACAAAAAATACCAGAGCATGTCACTGTTTTGCCTTCAGCCAAGCACACAAAATGGTGACTACTCACTCTCACACACATGTTTACATCATACCTCAGGATAGAAGCGTCGTTTGCTAACACGCAGAAAAACATGACAGCACCCTGCAGATTCAACCGCCATTTTATTCTTCTCCCCTGATTCTTTTCAACTCAAATTCTTTTTCACGCTTTCTCATTTAACATTTCTCTGAAATCAGTGAATCTGTGTGAAAGTGGTAGCCATAAGATAAGATAATGTTGCTTATAGCCCAGCCGACCGCAAAAGACCACATCAGGGCTGTCACCACGTTAAATGGTAGCCATGGTCAGGTGTTTGATCATTAATGATTGCATCAATGTCAGCACTGGTTACCCACCCTGTTTCACACCAACACCTAAAAAATCAATCCTTACAATTTTGTAATAGGTATGATTTACACTGGCAGCTATGACATGAATCAGCAAAGAAATCATTACAGTTTGAGATTTTTAATGTTTTTGGGGAGCCTTTTTTGTACTCCCATTTCTATATAACTGGGAGTACTTTAGAATGGGAATGAAGAAATGCTGTGTGTGTGTGTGTGTGTGTGTGTGTGTGTGTGTGTGTGTGTGTCCATCCGTCTGTGGTCAAAATGTGTTCCACTCGCTCCAGACAAAACTACTGGGCCGATCTTTCTGAAAATTTGAAAGTATGTTCATTATGGGTCACAGATGATGCCCGATGTTTTAGTTTACCGTAATAGCCATTACTAATGGCTGTAATGGCCTGTAACAGTTTTTCTTCTTCATGGAATATCTCAGAAAGTACTTGGCCGATCTTTGTGAAAATTAGCAGGTATGTTCATTATGGGTCACGGATGATGCCCAATGTTTTAGTTTACTGTTATTGCCGTTATTAATGGCTACAACGACCTGTAACGGTTTTTCTTCTTTATGGAATATCTCAGAAAGTACGTGGCCAATCTTCGTGAAAATTAGCAGGTATGTTCACTATGGGTTACAGATGATGCATAAAGTTTCATTTTACCGTTATATACCGTTACTAATGGCTATAATGGCCCATAACAGTTTTTCTTCTCTATGGAATATCTCAGAAAGCACTTTGTCGATCTTTCTGAAAATTTGTAGGTATGTTCATTATAGGTTATGATACCGATGTTTTAGTTTACCGTTATAGCCATTACTAATGGCTATAACAGCCCATAACGGTTTTTCTTCTTTATGGAATGTCTCAGAAAGTACTTGGCCAATCTTTCTGAAAATTGTAGGTATGTTCATTATGGGTCACGGGCGATGCCTGACATTTTAGTTTACCGTTATACCTGTTACTAACGGCTATAACGACCTATAGCAGTTTTTCTTTTTCATGGAATATCTCAGAAAGTATGTCACCGATCTTTCTGAAAATTTGTAGTATGTTCATTATGGATCACGGATGATGCTCAATGTTTTAGTTTACTGTTAAAACTGTTACTTTTGGCTATAACAGCCCCTAACAGTTTTTCTTCTTTATGGAATATCTCAGAAAGTACTTGGCTGATCTTTCTGAAAATTTGTAGGTATGTTCATTATGGGTCACGGATGATGCACGATGTTTTAGTTTACCATCATAGCCGTTACTAACGGCTATAATGGTCCATATCAGTTCTTCTTTTTTATGGAATATCTTTGAAAGTATGTGGCCAATATTTCTGAAAATGTGTAGGTATGTTCATTATGGGTCACAGATGATGCCCGATGTTAAAGTTTACCATTATAGCCGTTACTAACGGCCCTTAACCCTCTTCAGTATGCACTTACCCGAGCTTAGTTACGCCGAAAACCATCGGCAAGATAGGTAATTCCGTAATTTGAACATGGTTTCCCAATTTAAAATTTAATTTAAAAGACAGGAAAGAAATAATGAAATGAAATAATTTTTTAATTCCTATGAATATACATGTTGCTATATCATAAGTTTGAAGAATGTCACATGAGCCATTTACTCGGGGGAAAAAAATCATCTTCTTCAGAACTTTCTTCTGAATTGTTGTTCATCATATCTCGAATCTCATCTCAGTCGAAATCAAGGTCACTCTAAGCTTCACCACCCAGCACTTTCACGAAGTCTATGCTGTAAATCCTACAAATCACAGTATCTTCATCACTAAATCTCATTATAGAACGGCAGAAATCAAGGTTAGCCATGGTGAAAACGGCATTTCGACTTCAAAACTTTAAAAATTCATAACTCGAGAACCACGGCATGTATCGACTCGCGTTTTTTTTTGCAACGGAAGTAAATGGCTACAGGAAGAAGGAAGTCACGTTCTCGCGAGACTTCCTTTTCTACGAGAAACATGGCGGTGCCCATTGTTGCCACGTGTTTTACCGGGCGCTGGCAGGCGCTCAGCCTTTTGGCTGTGTGATTCCGGGGCGCTAGTGGGCGCCCGCTTGTCAAGAAAGTTAATGGTTTTCTTCTTTATGAAAAATCTCAGAAAGTACTAGGCCAATCTTTCTATAAATTTGTAAGTATGTTCATTACAGGTCACAGATGATGGACGATGTTTACCAGGACAGCTATTACTAACGATTACACCAGCCCAAGACAGTTTTTCCTCTTTATGGAATATCTCACGCATGTTCAGAATAAACTGGGAGTACGTTTATATGCTTTGCATCTTGTTCTTTAATCACAATTCCTTGTTTCTCTAACAATCAACACCATAAGCAAATCTATACCCACACATCTTTACAGCCACCCCACCCCCATACCACCCCATCAATTTGCACTTCTAAATCAACCATAGCATGACAAATTAAGCTGAGAAGCTGCAGGTACCTGATCATTTTTGGCAAAGGACAAGGTTCGAGCATCCATGTCTAGGATGGCAGTGATTACATCACCCACTGTGTAGCGAGGTAGGGCATGCTTCAATTCTCCATCATGGTAGAGATTTCCACTGTAGGCACGGTACAGCCACATGTCAGAGGTGGTGCGATGACCACAGTCACGAACTGGCCAGCGTGTCACTCCCACACAGGTTCCTTCATTTCCTCGATTTTCTTTCACAATGTGAAACTGTCAAACAAAAGATGGTGCGTTTGAGCATTTTACCCATACCTATTTTCAATTACAGAACAGAACTATCTTCGTCAGGTGGAATAGTTACAGAAATGAAATGAATTCTTTAAAGGGAAAAAAAAAAAAAGAAAAAAAGGGGGGAAAAAAGCCACTTCCTCTCTCTGGCAGGGAACACACTCACACTGGATCCTCAGCTAAGCATTATTGTTCTCAGTAAAAAGGTTTATTTAGCAGTGTTCTGTGTGTTAAAGGGTAAGGACAGGCACCATTGACTACCACCACAGTGGTTCAAGAGCAACTGAATAATACTCTAGTGCGTTGCCATATGATCACCAAACATTGAGTGGTGCCTGGGGGACTGCTAGTGCTGAGGCTGTGACAGAACAAGCCTAAGAAGCTTCTTTAGCATCCAGCTGTTCATCACCATATCCCCGTTCTTTTCTTTTGCCTCTCTCAATGAATACAACACCACTGTCAAAAAAGAAAGGTTTTCTTCACTGTCTTGATCAGTTTATGTGGTGAAGACAATTTCCTTCACCGATTGCCAGCCCTCCCACCCCCAACCCACATACCCTGATTGCCAATGTCAGGAACACCAAGATTTACAAGAATATAGCCATCACTGTTTTAGTACTATAACCTTTTTTCAGCAACAGACAACTGTCAGAAATAAAATAGAATTCGGCAAAATTTAAATCTGTATGCAAGCATTTCTGAAATTTGTAAAATCAACACTAAAATCTGTGGTATGGGAAGAAATATAAGGGCCACAGAAATGTGTACATATTCAAATACCTCTCTTTCTCCCCCGCCCCACCTCATTCACTGACACACACACACTCACAGACACACACATGCACACACACACACACACACACACACACACACACACACACACACACACACACACTCTCACACACACACACACACACGCACAAACACTCCACCACCATTACTACTCGCCTCCTCTACTCCTCTCTTACTTCTTCCCTGCCCCCTCCCCTCCCCCCCCCCTCCAAAAGTACAGACTCTCTCACCTTCCACTGATAACAGCCAGACGTCATAGGGGTGGAAGCCACCCCGTACCCTCTGCCGCTGGAACCATGGGCCACTGTGTGTCCATTCTCCACGTTGCAGGCCACGCAGCGGTCCGAATCAAACACCACACCCTCCACCTCAATCTGGTCCTTGTCCCTGCTGCTGCTCATTGACCCATACCTGTCCCAGTATCTACACACAGTACCATCAGATGATGCCTTCAAATTCTACCTGCTGTGCACCAATACCATCAAATGTGTTCCATTTCAAGGTTGCATTCACCACCATGTAATGCTATTCTATTCATACTGCTGCACTCAAACATAACCAAATGATGCATTTAATTCTCACTGTTACATTCAAACATGAGTAAAGAATGCCACTGAATTCTCACTGCTCCACTTGAATATTACCACCTAATGCCATTTAGTGATAGCTATTGCACTCGGATCACCACCAATTCTTTCAGCTGCACTCAAAACAGAAAAATAGCCTGAGTAATCTGGACAACACTGCACTGAATGTGATATATTTTTATCAGATAGCTACGAGGCAATACTTGAACAGCTTGTTGGGTTAATGCATAATTCAGGCATTTGCAAAGACTCAGTCATGAACTCCTTTTTTTATTCCTTTTACCTTACCATTCATTCACTTATTCATTTCTATATCTCTACCTATAACCTCTGTGCACTGAGACTTTAGGGCTGAGCCAATTTGGTGTGCTCTGTACTGACTGGTTCATAAGCAATGACCTCTTCTTGAGAATGTTAAAACTGTTTTTTGTCAACAAAAGTGATCTGGCTCTACTAGATACACATGTTTCTTGAGGATTAGGATTCCTGTTATCATCACTGAGTATGAACATCTTGATCTATATTTTCAATCCGAATTACAAAGAACAGCTACTGGACCAGCCGCCATGGCAAAATGGTTAGCTAGGAGTTTATAGTTTGATTCCCATCTGAGCAACCTCGTGGGATTTTTCTGTCCCAACCAGCACCTAACCAGAGTTCAGTTTGCTAAGGGCTCAACTGGGAAGACAAGGACTACACAGTCAACTTCTACCCAAATAATGGATGCAGCTGTGAGAGTGGTGCTCAAATTTCCGAACAAACGCTGCAGGTGTCTGTATCTCTCTGGCCTGGTTGATGCCAGAATGTATTGTGAAATAGAGCTTAGAGTACAGCCCTGTCATTCAGTCTCAGACTGAATGGAATCTGTAGCATCATCTTCGTCATCCTCATCCTCATCAATCAGCATAAAAAAGGATGTAAAATCCGTGGCCCTTCTTGCCCTGCTCTTACAGTGACCACAGTGTCAATCACCTTTCCTCGTCTGTGTCCTTGGTTTGATTCTGTCTGGGTCACCTGTACTGGAAAATTCATGAGGACTGTTGTTGGGCTAATGCCATGGTGCCCTCCACAGGGAAAACTCATTCACGCTGGCTCCACAACTGAGCAATTATTGTCGTTAGCATGGGACTTAGTATATAGTGCCTTGTGTATGTTAGACCAGGGGCCATACTTATATGTCGTCGGTAAACTTACTTCTACAATGAGATTAACTCCTGGGTACAACCCCTGTGGGTTCAGTGCATTATACTTCTGTACCTATATCCTCTGGTTTTTGTCTCGGTTTCTACCTACAAAGTATCTAGAAAGTAAAGGGTGATGGTCAGATAAAAAGAGGGATTCCCTTCTTCTGCGCATGTCTTGAATAACCGCCAACCTTCTGCGCATGTCCACAAACATGCTGACACAGACACACACAAAGACTGAAAAAGCAGCTTAACTAAAACAAATGTGATAAAACTATTAAAAGGCCATAAACATGATGAAGTCACACTCACACGCACACACACATACACACACTGACACGAAGTAACAGTGACACACACAGGCACGAAACAGATTTAGCCTACCCACACACACACACAAAAACCAAGAGTTAATTAAGCCAACTACCGAAGCATACGAACTTGGGAGCTACAGACACACTTGTAGAGCAGGGGGCTAAGTTCCCTGTCTCAGTCTGTGCAAATCAAATCAATGTCTTCACGGAGTGTCTGTCAGCTGGAAGATGTTGTGACGATGAAATCTTAACTTTGCATGAAGTTTGTGATCACTGAACGTGTCCAGGCTTTGTTTTGATCTAACCCAGGGCGGACTCATGCCCTATCCTCGTTGTACGTTACCCACCCCCCCTCACCCACTGCAAACCATGAGGTTAAAGGTTACTCTCAACATATGGATCTGCAAGTAACGGACCTTCGAGCTTACAACAAGGTAGTAGGTTACTCTCCCGTTACCGACGACATGTAAGTACGGCCCCTGAACAGGCACCACTGAACACCACCTTAGTGACTCAGCAGTAGCGCAGTGTCTCTTCAGGTGGTTGACGCTGCCTGCTCCCGTGGATTGCCAATGCACGAGGTGCAGTGGAAACAGACCAAGCTGTGGCTGGGGACAGCCGGGGGCCGGAATGAATGGCATGGGTGCAAAGCCACTTAAGTGGAATGAATGATGAGACAGCACAAAAGAAAAAAAAAAACAACAAGCACAAAAAAGAACAGCCACTGGTGAAGCAAACAATAGTCACAAGTACACGTCCAAAGCATGGCATGCGAACAGCCTTGACCAAGATTTAATATTAAACATATGTGGTCAAACTGGTCAGCATTCTTTTTTGCCCTCATTTGCAGGACCACATCTTTTGTAACTGAAAGACCACACTGTGTGGTCCACTGTGCTGCAAAGTGTTTTCCCTAGCTGCATGATATGCATTCATCCTGAATATTCCTTAATCTCCAACAACAACATGACTGATTCCAACCCACTGCAAAGAGTTGTGAAAGAGCTTCTTGGAATCAGCAAGATGGCTAAACTGTTCAATCCTTCTAGGACTAAACCTGATATACCACGCAGTCCTCTAACAGAGCCTCAACATCACATAGCATCTCAACAGATTTCACAGCCTTGTCTGCCGATATCTTGATCCCATCCTTACAGAAGGGTGAAAAAGGAAAGCTATACCTGATAGCGCAGGTGGTGGAGGCAGCTGTAGAGATGGTCACACGCTCAGGCTGTGATGAAGCGGTGGTCAGAGAGGCCGAAGTCTGGGTGGGGTTGACAGTGGCGGTGACGGTGACAGTGGAGGTGGGGGTAGCAGGAGAGGAGGTACTGGCATGAGTGGCTGGAGCCTCTCGTTGTATCACCCATTTCTTTTTCTGAGCTGATGCTAAGGCTGTAGAGAGAGGGATCTTCCAGAAGACTCCTGACAGGCTGGAAAACAGCTCCTCCACAACCTGTGTTTCATACATGTAAACAAAACATCTTCACTTTTCCTTTCCTCGCCTGCAGTACTGCTCTCCAAATCTATTTCATTGCAATCTGCAGTATAATGTGATATAGCCTTTCAAAAGCATTACTGATATTTTCATACTGATCTTCCTTTCGTCCGCTATTTCAAGTTGTAGCAGAATTACTTCTTTATCTTCCTCAACTCTTAGAACCTAGTCAATTTCAAATTCTGCAAACAATCATTCATAAATAATTCAAACTTAAAAACACGGTGACATTAATCATCTATCATCATCACCTTCCTACAGGCAAAATATTAAGTTGCAGGAGGGACATGACAGATGCTTTGACAGTCAGACATACACAGTCCTCTGTCCTCAGTCTTGCACCAAAGAGGAGCATTATAACCAGTATTTCACATCCAGCACTTAGTCCGCCTGAGATTCTCCATCCTCTATAATACCCTTCAGAAAAGTCTAGAATAGAGTCACCATGAGATACTTCACTGTGCCAGGCAAGCCTATGCAACT
>JADBJO010000428.1:155000-215000 GCA_016801955.1 Conus betulinus | reverse complement strand
GGAAAAGGCCAGCACAGCCCCTAACATGATGCTAACCCTGTGGACAGCGCGATGATGTAAAGCAACGCAGGCTGCCAACATGGAGGATGGCTGGCTGACATGTCTGAGGGCTGCAGGCAGCTGGAGACAGGGGGTAGGGTGGGGGAATCATCAGGGTGGAGGGGGCACAAAGGTCATGCAGACAGGTCAGCAGCTGGCAGGACACCACCAATGAGATGTCCACTGGCTGGTACTTGAAGCTCAGTGCCAGAATAGACGACAGGAGGAGCTGAGTGAGAGTGTCTGGCAGACGTGCAAGCACACACACACACACACACACACACACACACACACAGAGTCATAGAATGTAAATACTAGATATATACCAGCTTCTGTAACTGCTTTCTTCCTTACCCCTTATACTCTTTTTTTGTGTGCATGTTTGATGAAATTCAAGCAGCTCTCACAAGAACAAACACAAGCCTATCTCCAAAAAAAAAGAAGTTCAGAAAGCAGCAACAGTTTTGAAGACTTTTCAAGGAAGCTAAAGATCTAATTACTCTGCTGCTGCTGCATTTGTTGCTCCACTAAAAATTAATATCTGTATTTCAAGATAAACTGGCAAACACCAACATGTGTAATGCATCCCACCAATCAATTTTTAATTTCAATTTTCTCTTCAGTTTTCAGAGAAATCTACGAACTCAAACCTAACCCCCCCTCCTTCCCCTAACATCCCCCTCCCCCCACCTCAATTTCATTCCTATTTCAAGTGGTAGTTGGTTACTCAACTTGCCTGCCCCATCCCATCATAAATTGCTGCGGTCTCTCACTGAAGAGCAAAAAACTCATTATAGCTGTCAAGAGGTTTATGTTCCCTCCCATTTTCAGAGAGAGTTATCACCAAACTCCAACCCCTCTATATTCCCCTTTCTCCTCCCCCATCTTGATTTCCAGTTTCACATCTTTTGAAATATATCATCCATCTCAAACCGAAATAATGTGTTGCCTGATCTCAAGATAGCTTTTGAAAAGGAAATCTTTCCCGCTACTTACTGGACGGATGGGTTCTGGTGCGGTGAGTCTGCACCAGAGAGTTGATCAGCACTTCATATACACGATGCACAGCTAGTTGTATCTCCTGCTGAGTTTGAGACTTGGCCATTTTGATGAGGTCCTGTGGAAAGACCATATTTTTTTTTATACCTATCTGTCCAAGTACTTTATTTCTGCTCAGGAAGGAACATATTGTTAGAACCACAATAATTACACTGGGAGAGCAAGCATAGTGACCATGCTTCTTATATCAGACAGATCAATTTTGAAACTTTAACCCAACACAGCCAAAATTTCTTGCATAATTCATGATGGCCTTCTTTCCTAGACAGATCAACTTTGAAACTTTTCTCTGATACAGTCACAGTTTCTTGCTTATCTTATTGACCTGTTTACATAAACTAAGTATGACAGAATTCTAATCTATTGTAATGGCAAATGTCTGATTCTAGTATAAAGGCAAATGTCAGACTTGTGTTCAAAAGGCTGACCTGATTATCAATTAAGAAAAAGAAAAGTGAACAAAATAGTAATATGAAATATTACAACTGACATTTCACCACAAACATACATTTCCCATATTTCTGCAGAAGAACCACCCCACCCCTCCCCAATAATCTAATATATAAATGGCAAATTCTGTCTGTGTGTGTGTACGCTATAGACTCAAAAACGGCTCTCAACCGATTGTAATGAAACTTGGCAGGTACGTTGGTTATAACACAAGGATGGTTTTGGGCTAATCTCTAAAGAAATAAAACTGTTAAAAACCGTCAAAAAAACTGTTATAACGGTTTCAAAGACATCTTTTTCCCTCTGCTTTTCTTCAAATAGCCATTGTGACGTTGCACGGGTACTGGACTACTTCTCGAAAATTAGAACCGTTGTTTGGTAGTTAAAAAACGTTATTTATAACAGTTACAAACCGTTAAAAACACCAAACCCTATAAAAACTGTTTAAAACCCGATCTTCTTGAAACTTGGCAGGTACGTCTGTTGTGACCCGAGGATGGTTTGGGGCTAATCTCTAAAAAAATAAAATCGTTAAAAACCGTTAAAAAACTGTTATAACGGTTTCAAAGACATCTTTTTCTCTGCTTTTCATCAAATGGCTGTTGTAACATTGCACAGGTACAGGGCTACCTCTCGAAAATTAGAACCGTTATTTGCCAGTTAGAAAACGTTATTTATAACAGTTAAAAACCGTTAAAAACATCAAACCCTACAAAAACTGTTTAAAACGCAATCTTGAGAGGTTGGCGGCCACAAGAGTCATCGGATCGCCACCAAACTTGATATAAGCCTACAGGAACATCTAGCGGGTAACATAGGGTCATTAGATAGTCATTATGACCATTAAAATTGACCGTTAAAAAGCCGTTATTTCAAAATTTAGGCTGTTCTTGATGAAATTCGGTATACATGTGCAGTTTTAAATGCCAAAAAATGATATACAACTTTTACGAACCGAAATCTAAAATTGACCGTTAAAAAACGTTTTTTTATAAATTTAGAGTATTCTTGAAGAAATTTGATATAAATGTGCAATTTTAAATGCTAAACAATGATATACAATTTTCAAGATCCGAAAGTTAACACTGACCATTAAAAACCGTTATTTTCTGAATTTCTAAATTTACACCATTCTTGATGAAATTCTGTGTGCACGTACAGTTTTAAGCGCTGGACACTGTTATGCAAATTTTACGAACCAAAAAACTTAACATTGACCGTTAAAAACTGTTATTTTCTAAATTTACACCGTTACTGATAAATTCAGTACGCGTATGTCCAATAACGGTAAGTAATTCTGCAACATGGATGGACACAGGTACGGGATGAAAAGGGAGGAATGAGAGGGGGCCAGAAAAATGAATGTACAGTGCAAAGCCTGATGCACTATTTTTACATTAGACACAGACCCGTTGATTAACTCAAGCAAAACCTAAATAAACTACTTCTGCACAAAAAGTCTATTCCTACAAAATAAGGACAAGAAGAAGAATGGGAATGGGAACAGAGTGCAGGCAGAAAATCGAGCGAGAGAAGCATCTAGACATGCTAGGGAAAGATCCAGAGGAAAGGGGCCAAGGCAGGAAAAAACAATAGAATGTATGAGAGAGAGAGAGAGACAGAGACAGAGACAAAGACAGAGACAGAGAGACTAAGAGAGAATGTGTATTTGTGTCGTGGAAGGGGCATGGGAAGATGGGGGGGGGGGGGGGGGGGGGGGGGGGGCACTGATTGTAAATCAAAACAATTAATACATGTTTGCCGTCACGTGAGTATCACAAAGAATGTTCATATCCCGGGCAACGCCGGGTGCCCCTGCTAGTGACATCCATAAATCATGACAAACTGGATCGTAACACTCCATTTAAATCCTGCCTACCCTCACTGAGCACTGCAAACATGGCAGTTACAAGGTGGAAATTATCTTGCAAAGCTGATTTGTTTTTTTGTTTTTTCTCCTCCTTTTCCTTCCTTCTTTTTTTTTTTCTTAGCACAGCTTCATAATGCCAGTGACCTATTTCTTAAACCACTATTCTGAAGAAATCTTTCACCTTTTCTTTGACCGTTTCATAATGTTAGTGACCAAATTTTTACACACAGTTATATAGAAATCTTCTACCTTTACTCTGACTGTGTTTCATAATGTTAGTGACCAAATTTTTACACACTGTTTTATAGTAATCTTCCACCTTTTCACCGACTGTGATTCACAATGTTAGTCACCAAATTTTTACACACTGTTATATAGTAATCTTCCACCTATTCACTGACTGTACTTCATAATGTTAGTGACCAAATTTTTACACACTGTTATCTAGTAATCTTCCACCTTTTCATTGACTATTTCATGTTTGTGACCAAATTTGTACACACTGTTATATGGTAATCTTCCACCTTTTCACTGACTGTGTTTCACAATGTTAGTGACCAAATTTTTACGCAATATCATAAAGTATCTTCCACCTTTTCACTGACTGTGTTTCAGTCCCTAGGATGAGATTTAAAATTGAAGTTCCATACTTGAATGCTTGCAAACAGAAAATCTTGCTTGCACATAAAATTCCAGTTCCACGTTTTGGAGAACAGTAATCGCTGTGTTCCAGTATGACAGATGACACAAAATTAAAAGCATGCACACTGGTGTCGTGTTTAGACATCATCCCAAAGACATAGCAGCTACCGTAATAGTGGGACTGAAAACAGCTACTTACAGCAAATCTCACCGATGTGAATCTTGGGAGTTGTAGTCAAGGAACAAAGAAACACACAATCAACTAACTTTTGACAGTTTGACAATCAGCAAACAAATCTAAATCAACAAGCTCAACCTGACATCATGAGTTTTCAGTGCTGTTCACAGCTGGCAGTTGGCCATATGACAACTGATTTCTTCCCTTTTCACTAGCATCATACTGCATCCTCAAGACTTTGTCATCACCACAGTAAAGTTCAATCTCTGACACTTCATGTGTCACTCTTGTGCTGCCACAAGTTTTTATGGCCAAATATTTATTCAGTCAAAACACTATGTTCAAGCTAAACAATATTTGGTTGATTTCTTTCATAACAACCAGGGAAATCACCCTCCCTGAATGCACCAATATAGTCCTGAAAGGTAGAAAGGATAGAGTGTGTACATACAATGCTGACTGTTGCAAAACAGACAGAAACAGCATGTAACAAACTTGTCTGTCAACTAATAATACTTCAGTCGTGGAGGGAACCATTTTTTAAACCTGGGAACTTTAGCTATGTGGTAACTACCTGGCAGACACACAAGAAAATGTTTCAGGACAAAATCTATCAGTTTCAGCTTTACTGAAGTCCAGTTGACTACACAAGGTCCGTTCTAAAACAGAGCAAAACGAAACAAAGCTACTAGGTGTTTTACATGGAAGCAGGTTAATGAAGGAGGGTTTCTACCATGAGCTTTCACAATATTCCTGACCTGATAATGGTGGAGCTGAGAGTGAGGCCCCATCTCCTGCAGCTCAGGGGTCAACCCCACGCCAAAGCAGCCAGCCAGCAGCAGCTGCAAGTGAGCCGAGTTTAACAGGGTTGTGGAGGTCAAGGCCGAGCTTTCTGACTCCTCTTCCCTGGCCTCTTTCTCCTGAGCTGTGGACAGCAGCTCCACTACTTGGTTCAAAGCGTACAGCCGAGACTGTAAAAAAATAAATCAGCAGTTGGTATCAGTTCCGTGTCTTACCTCACCATTTAAGTCTTTTTCACTGAAAGTTCCAAGAATTATAAAACACACATGGCAGCTGCAAAGCCTGTTTTGTTTCACTGCTCTTGTCTTCCAATAAAACTCAAATGGTTTCCTCTTATTAGCAACACTTCTCATCCTCGTGGCTTCAAAAATTAAAGCAAACTGGAAAAAAAAAGAATTGTCAGCTTAGTCAGAATATGTTTCTCAGGCCTTTCAGACTGTGATCTATACCAAAACAATGTATCACTTTAACCTCTTCTGAATGAAAAAACTGTGACATCACTGTCCTTGTGGAACACAATCTGTATGCATGTCCTAATACAAGCTGTGCTTCTTCGTGCATGAACTGTCCCTAACAATCTCTTGTACAAAAAATTATCATATATTCTTTTAGAGAAAATGCTCCATGCCGTATTGATGTAAAGTCATGAATAGTTGATCAATGTTCATGAATAGGCAGGTACATATACATACATCTGAATGTGAGCTAATATTTGTTTCAATTATTCTTCAATGTAGAAAGCAACCTTTCCACAGAGTACAATTGTACGATTCAATTTGTACTTTTGAACAATAAAATGACTACACACACACACACACACACACACACACACACACACACACACACACACATACACACACAAAATAGACCACAGTAGCATACCACACATCACACAACATACACACACATACTACACACACACACACACCACACACAGATATAACGCACCTATCCTCCTCCCTCCCCTGCCCCACATACACACCACAGGCCAAGACAACCCCTTCACCTCGGCTCTCTCCTGCTGCACCATCATGGCTCGGGCCAGCTCCAGAGTTTCAATCTCATCCAGCCTGCCATTGCGCTGCTCGCATGCCACAAAGCGGGCCACCTCTGCTGCCCAGGGCCCAAGGAGGGGAATGGTGGCGCGGGTGCTGTAACTGCTGGGGCCGAACAGGGGCAGAGACTCCTGCCCTTCTGCCGTGGACCTCCCATGCAGTCGCTCCTGCTGCCAACGCAGTCGCCGCAGCATCTCCTTCACCTTTTGCAGTGAGTTGAGCTGAGGACCTGCCCCACATCATCTGATTTGTTAAAAAAGTTTTTGGTTTTGGTTGGGTTTTTTTTTCATTATTTCAATGTTGTTCAAAATTTGGCAGAAAACTGAGTGACTAATTCAAGAATATATTTTTCTCATGCTTACAAATGTTTTATCTCTTCTTGGCACTGAACCAAACTGTATAATTAGGATCTTCAACAACAACAAAAAAAGGAAAAGAAAAACAAAACAAAACATGTTCTGCTCCCCAGACATTCTGGGAAAGTGAGTACGAATAGTGCCACTCACAAGACTCTTTAACAACATACCAAATAAATACAAATGACATACTGATGAAAGTGCTCGCCAACAAATGTGACAAAAAAAAACAACCCAACTAATGGCAGGTAGAAATGGTCATGGGCAATCAGACTGGCCAAAACAGAAAAAGAGTCAATGAGGAATCAGCAGGGCTGTGTTGCAGCTTGGGCAGCTACTATATGTCCACAAGGCAATAAGTGCCCTCATATCTTCAAACATGTCATGGAGATAAAGCCTTCCAAAGGTCGTCTGTGACTTCAGCCTGCTGTTTGTATTATGTTAGCAACAACAATGCTCAGTTAGAGAGCAAACTAGCGGAAAGCCCCAGACTTTAACTGATCATACATCCACTGTACAGGGATTTCTTGATTTTGTGCACGAGACATTTTCTCCTTGAGGCATTCTTACTGCTTGTCACTTTGCGCCATTTGCTTGAGGGAGAGCGGGGACTAATCCTTTCACCTCTAGATTATTGCACTTAGCGGCCACTGACGTCAAGTTCTAGGAACTATGCAGAGACATTTTTAAATGGGATTGATGCAGAGACATTCTCGAGAGGAATCAATGTCTCCCCTGTTTAGAGGAGCATGCTTCCCACCATCCTTTTCAATTCTGACATCTGTCTGGATAGGTAAGTATGTGAAAGAGGAATTTTACTGATAAAGTAGTTTTGAAATACACTTAAAAATCATACCATCCTATTTCCCTCCCATCTCTCCAATTAGCTGGGGAAATGTGCGATTCATGAAGTATGTAGTATGGATCATAGAATGAACTCACTGACAGCCATCACTCTTCCCGCCTTACTGATTAAGGAGGCATAATTAGCTCCCTGCTTCCCCAATTCTATTTTTTTAAGGATCCTGATAAAAAGCCATTGTTCCATGCCAAGTAGAGATAAGGCATTTGGTTTGGTAAGTATATTATGAACATCACATTGTACCTAATATGCTATGTAACTCACTGAGCTGCTGAGCATTCCATGGGTTAGATGTTGGGGTAGCAATGCCTTCCCTCTCTCGCAGTGGTTGTGCTTGATCATTCTGATGCAGAAAAAAAATATTCATCAAACACTGTAAGATGAGAATCAGACAATACAATCTACGAATGTTACAATGCAGCAAAGGCAAGTACAAACCTAAATTCAATACGTCACAATATATTTCAATTGCCTAAATCATCCATCTGATACTTGCCTGCACTTCTCCTGGTATGTCTGGAAGAGAACCTCGGCGCTGACGTCGTCGAGGAGACAGCATGCGTCTGTCCAGAGAAGCATGGTCTTTGTTCTCCTTAGACTTTTGCAGCAAATTCATCGTTTCTTCTCTGCAAAAGACAAATCAGTTTCGCTTTATGTAAGTGTACTGCTCTCAACCTTTGAGTCAAATTAGGAAGCCAAGGACCAGGTGAAAAAAAATTAGCTTTTGTCTTATAGCACTGTAATACAACTGCTTGAAATAATCTGCAAAGTACTGACAAAGTCGTCTTCTACTATTCTTTTTTTTCACGACGGGAAAAATAATTTTTTTATTCAACTTTGCAAACACCTGAACCTCCCAGTTTTTGTTTGACACTTTTAATTTGTTCTTGTTCTGTTTGGTCTTGCATTTGAAAAAAAAAATCCTGAAATCCTGGAATAAATGTTAACAGAAAGATTTAAGAAAGACTGAGGAAGATCAAACACACTGCTGAGCGTTATCTTTTAATGGCATTCAAACTTTCAAATCATGTTGTTTATACCCCAGTTGACCATAAGGGCCCATATCAAGGCTATGGTATACAAAAAGCAGTGGCTATCAACTGTCTAAATGGACTGGGAGTGCTCGTGTTGTCTTTGATCTACTAGCTTTTGGCTTAATATCTTTGAATCACATTGTGTTTGAAAATTGAATAAGCAAGTCAACAGTTTCTGAGATGGCACGAAAAATCTGACCAAACAAAATGTTCCATTGAAAGTTTCCATATTCATATATTTAAAAAAATCTTTTGTCTAAATTACAATAAGACACAGGCATACCTTTTCTTTAAAAAATAAAATGAAGACATTACACAACTTGAAAGAGCAAAATTTTATCTCTCTAATAAACATATTTACAAAGTAACTGGCCATGTTTAACTCCTTCACAGTAGCTGTAAGTCACTGGCCACGTTTCTCCCTTTTTAGGACATTAGTATTTCAATAAAATCATAGTAAATACCCAGAGATGTGGTGGGCGCACTGCCAGCAGCAGGAAGATGCAGCGTTGCAAAAACCTGCGGGCAACCTCAGCGTAGGACAGTTCCTCCCGGTCCCCTTGAAGCGTGCCTTCCTGGTCATCATCATCTGCATCTGCAACACCACAAAGAGGTCAAATCCTTGGTAACCTTCTATCACACTCTAGTAACACAAGTATTTGCGTTAAATGTCGACACACATTAACTGACTGAGGGACTTGATTTATTTTTTGGTAGAGCAGCTCTACTGTAGTAAGCATGTGACTGCACAGATCTTTGGTTAATGGTTTAAACTCTTTTGTTCTGTCTCATTTCCTGTGCCACTTCCGTGGCTTTACCCCTCACATCATTCATTCCAGTCTCAACAGTAACAACCTGGTTTGTGATGTCACAGCCCCAACACTGGCAGTCTACAAGGAGAGTCAATGTCATGTCATTATGAGGCACCCAACAGAGGAGACACTGGACTGGTTTGATGTTGATCTCCGACATTGTTCACAACAAATAAATTCATTTCTGCACTAAAGTTATCATGAAACATCTCTTAACTTCATGGCAAGTAATTTCTAAATATATCAGCTCATTCTGTAAGATTCATTCCAGAACAGCTGGCTGTGATCAACAGAATTCTGACATCTACCATTTGGAATCACACCTACATATTATCTTCCTAAAAATCGTTTAATTCAATTCATTTTTGTTTGTTTGAATAACACACATTACTACATCTTTATACACTAGTATGTTTCCAAATGCTTGCTTTGGCTATGCACTGGCGCCTTCCTCCAATGATAAGGGATAAGATGTCCACATGTAGTCCACACTTCCATTCTCCCTGCTGTCTACAAATTTTAAAAGAAAATGGAAGACCAAAATAAGAAAAAGAGAGAAAACTCTTACCATCAGAATCACGTCGATCCCTGTCCAAGTCGATGGTTTCAGTGCTATCATTAAGTCCTTCTCCCCGAGACTGTATGCCAGACAAGTGAGTTTCCCCCTCTAGCACTTCCCCCTCCAGGCCTGAGGGTTTGTTGGTGTGAGGGTCGGGCGAGGGCTGTGCTGTTGGGGTGCTGAAGGGCTGGCGGTAGGAAACCAGCTTGCTGCGCAGCTTGTACACCTGATGGAACACCGCCTCCATCTGAGGGCTCAGGCTGAAACAGAACAGGTCACAACTTGCTTCATACCACTGTTAGGATGTATCACTGTGTAAGAAATGACAAGTGCATGTGATGGGGTATTTCTACCCTAGAGCTCATTATACCTGTCAGAATGCCTGATGTTCTACAGCTTTCATATTTGGGCTTAGACAGGAGATGAAATATCTGCTGTGACATGTTCCAATTATTGCTTCTACTTTGACTGAAAACTGGAGATCTCAGAACGTCAAATGCATCAGAACCCCATCAGCAGATTCAATCTGGAAAGCAGGTTGGTGTGTGTGTGTGTGTGTGTATACGCAGAGAGAGAGAGAGAGAGAGAGAGAGAGAGAGAGAGAGAGAGAGAGAGAGAGAGAGAGAGAGAGAGAGAGAGAGTGAGAGAAAGATCATCACTCATGAAATGCTTCATAAAATTCCAATTCCCAATTCTGCCCCAAAATACAGTAAAAAAATAAATAAATAAATAAACACCAGTGATGCTTACACATCTGATTCCACTTCAGCTAAGGCCAGCAGGTTGCCATGCTTGAGAAGGGCAGCCAGGTAGAAACGGGTCACAGTATCCAGCATCGTCTCCTCACTCAATTCACAGGTGTCCAAGTCTACAAAGAAACATGGCTACAAATTCAGCCAACTGGGTATCCATTACCCCAAACTGTCAGGTTTCTCTTTCTTTAAACTTCGGTTCTCTCCAACTCATATGAACACCCCATTCAAAAACTATGACTTGGATTTCTAAATGTGATTTCGACACTGCCATTCAGGAGAATGTGTTTCTTGCAACAAAAGAGGACAAACTATGCAATTCGTTCTGTAAACACATTCCCAAAGCTATATAATTTTTGTTACATTGAAACTGATTTTCTTGTTTAAAAAACAATATTTGTTATGTAAAAGACTATTTTGTTTACAGCTATATCATTTTGCTCCTGTTTCTGTTGTTGTTTTTCTTGTTTGACCCATCTGACTGTCATTTAGGTCATGGTTTTAACCCTCTACAGTGGTCACCAACCTTGGTCCAGGGCATAGCTCTGCATCATGTTGAGAAGCCTGACGGTGAAAGGGGAGGGAACTCCCAAACCCAGATCCAGCAGCTTGCACGTGTCCCCTTCCAGATTCAGGTCGATATCCAGGTGACGCCGCTCAGAGTAGCCCTCTTCCATGCTCTCTCACACACACTGCTGGTGACCTTCTCTGCAAGAGCCACCAGCCTTTCTCAGACACAAAAACTTTACCGCTTGATCAACACTTGCAATGTCATTTGTGTGCTCTTCTCCTCTAGCCTTGACTATGAAGGTAGGAACATTTTTACATGCACAGCAGCTGATTAAGCATGAAAGAAAGGACCTTATTCCTTACCAACATGGAAAGGCTGAGAAGGGTATGAATGGATGATGAAAGGGCATGTACATTCATTGTGTTTTCAACAACCTAGGAGATGCAGTGGTGGGGAGTGAAATCAACTTGCCATTACCAAGTAGTCAGTATTTTTATTGCAAAAACATCTCTACGAAATGCATGATGACATCAAATAATAATATCTAATTTTTTTTTCTTTCAGTTTTTGAATCAATGAAAAATACTGTACTGGAGTCAGAACAAATGGGGGCAACTTGCCACAGCTAAATATTCAGTAGTCAGTATTATAATTCCCAAACATTTACTGAATTCAGAAAATTATCATGTAAAACACTCCAGTTTCTACAGCTTAAGAATCAGCAGCAATACGTTCTACCTGAATGAGAGTAAAGGCTTGCTGATCCATACATCTTCTAGGATGAAAATGCAATCAGCAATTTCTCAACAGTTCAGACAACAAAATCTAATAGAGTTTCCAATGACAGTAACATTCTGTGTCTGTTGAAGCAGAGCTTACATGTTTATCCAGTAAAGCTGACTCTGTCATGATTGCATAAAGCCAAGTAATGTTGCTGAAATCAAGGCATTTAAAATGATGTTTTACTTGGGGGTCCATTTTCCATGCAAAAGCATGTTCACTTTTCAAATTTACAGGCTTGCAGCCTATAACTCTGGATCTGTATCCTCTTATTGTTACACAGATCAGTTTTACCATGGCATGTTGTCACTACTTCCATAACAAGTAAGAATTCTCTTTTGGCTGCTACTGTCAATCTCTCCTTCATTGTTCATCATTGTGGCTCTGCTTTAGCTTTGCACCAAACAGCTTTCACACACATATGTTCAGGCTTTCTTCTTTCTTTCTCAATGGCTGAAGCTGATTTTTTTTTCTCTCTCTCTCTCTTTTTTCTCCATGCCACTAACTTCAATAACCTGAATATCATAACCAGAATTTTTGATTGAAGGATAGCCAGTACAAAAAAGAAAAATTGCAAATGAACACTGACAACAGTTCTCCTGATTACCCAGCTGTTTCACAGACAGATGAAGGCCGTTGCTGAAGAGCACAGAGGAGAGCCAGGCATTACTCTGGTTCTCACACAGGGCATGATGGGGGGTCCGTGAAGCATACTACCAATGCACAGGCCAATCAGCAGAGCAGAGGTTCGCTCCAAGTCCAACATCCATGACCAGGGGAAGGCCTGAGGATCCTCCGCTCCTTCTGTGGACAAAGGATGTTTTGATTATCCAGAGAAAGAAGCAGGGTTCGATGATTGCAGTGAAAACTATCTAAGTCACATACACAGGTGATGCCTAAGCATTCTATACCCAAAAGAATCCACTTCTTCAGAGTGTGAATAGCTATCTAGCTCTGCACTCATCTATGAGGCATATCAACAGCCACTTCTACTCCCTCTAAGCTGCTGCCAAAATCTTGCTCAGAACTGGCTGGAAGCAGAAAGAATGGCTATTTGTATAGCATAGCATCTTGTTAGCAGCAAATGAGTGACAAAGAATCCTATGACACAGTATGCTGTTAGCAACAAATGAAATATGGAAAATTTCAGGGAAAGATCATGTACAGCAGGAAAAAGCATGGGCCAAACACTAAGCCTTGCCTGGGACTTCTGTCTTCACTGGCACGTATTCATATACTGCCACACCACCTGTCATTATCTGCAAAGGCTGTAGCAGGAATCCTCTGGCTTTAATGCTGACTTGTTTAATAATGCTGTGACACTGAGCTTGAAGCAGCAAAAAAAAAAAAAAAAAAAAATTACAGACCATATCAAAGGCCTTACTTTAAGTGCATGACATGACTATCAGTCCCTGTATAATTCTCCACCCCTTTATCCACAAGTTCAACAGCTGAGTCACCAAGGACTGGAACAGTCTGAAGCCTTGCTTTTGCTCTCAACCCTTTCAACCCTTCCAAGTTCACAGCCATGGCAGCCTCTCCTACCTGGCCAGTTTGGGCTGAGCTGCTTTAACAGAAAGGATCCTTCACTTAAACTCAATTATATCAAAAAGTACTTAACAAAGAGGAAAAAAAACACATGGCTTTATCAAGTGATTGTGTAAAAAGATATTATAATTTCATGTAATATGATGTTCTTTTGGACTTCTGATGCTTTAAAAACAACAAAAAAATGTTTTATTGTTACATGGACCAACTATGCACTTCATTTCAATTCTAAATAGTTGGGAAACTATTCTACACAGATGTGAAAAAGTCGCTTTAAAAACAAAAAAAATGTTTTATTGTTACATGGACCAACTATGCACTTCATTTCAATTCTAAATAGTTGGGAAACTATTCTACAAAGATGTGAAAAACTCTATACAATAACCATATGAACTGTTTTGCAACATATAAAAATTCCACATCGCGCATTATTAACATTTGAAACTTGGGATGCTTAGACAAAGTCCAACGTCATTTCTTTTTCTATATAACTCCATGTTTGAATTTAAATAGCAGACTCAATTTTAGTCCAGTCTGAATTTAAACAGCAGCCTCAGTTTTAGTCCAAAGACTTCAAAACGCTAACAATTTATAAACAAACCTTTCATGTACAGCTATGTCAAATTTGCAAACTGTGACTTGCATAGTTTTGGAGCAATACTGGCTTGAGCATTGCCCAGGTGCATGGTTAGAGGATTAAGTAATCTCTCAAAGTGGGCCCATGATTATCTTACAGATGTGAATGCATGTTAGTACACAAAAACACATTAAATTCAATCACAGTGGTGGTTTGGCGACACCATAAACACACACACACACACACACACACACACACACACACACACACACACCCTGCTGTTCAGTTTTTGTTTGTTTATTTTCCCATAGTGGGGGTTTGTCAAGTGAATGGGAAGTATGGTCTCACTCACACACACACACACACACACACACACACACACACACACACACACACACACACATTTCATTCAAAATGAAATTCAATTAACCCTCTTCAGTATGCACTTATCCGAGCTTAGTAACACTGAAAACCATCGGCAAGATAGGTAACTCCGTAATTTGAACATGGTTACTCAATTAAAAAAATAATTTAAAAGAGAAGAAAGGAAAGAATGAAATGAAAATAATTTTCAAAATTCCTACGAATATATATGTTGCTATATTGTAAGTTTGAAGAATGTCACATGAGCCATTTACTCGGGGGAAAAAAAAATCATCTTTCAGAACTTTCTTCCGAATCGTTGCTCATCATACCTTGAACCTCATCCCAGTCGAAAATCTAGGTCACTCTAAGCTTCATCACCCAGCACTTTCAATTAGTCTTATGCCGTAAATTCTACAAATCACAGTATCTCCATCACTAAATCTCATTATAGAATGGCAGAAATCAAGGTAAGCCATGGTGAAAAAACGCATTTCGACTTCAAAACTTAAAAAATTCGTAACTTGAGAACCACGGCACGCATCGACTCGCGGTTTTTTTTTGCAGACGGTAGAAAATGGCTACAGGAAGAAGGAAATCACGTTCTTGCGAGACTTCCTTTTCTACGAGAAACATGGCGGCGCCCATTGTTGCCACGTGTTTTACCGGGCGCTGGCAGGCGCTCAGCGTTTTGGCTGTGTGATTTCCGGTTGGGCGCTAGCGGGCGCCCGATTGACAAGAGAGTTAATTCATTTTCAGATATAACAGTATGAGCAAAGACTCAGTCCTGTCTGTACTCAAAACTACCAGGTGTGCCATTTACTTTTTAACACAAATATACCTGATCCTAAATCACCACAATGATGACAGTCGAAGCCCTATATACCTTAACTTCACATGACACAAAGTATCATAAGGTAGAAATAAACAGCACTAACTGTGACCAGGTTCCAGCTGGTCCATTTCGAGGCGTGAGGTGTAGGGCAGGGCACGGCACAAGGTGTCAAGGTAGGGTAGCAGAGCCACCACCTCATGCAGCACGGGTACCACCAAGGGCACGGGCACCACCACCAACGCTGTCATGATGTGCACCAGCATTTCCCCCGCAGGCGACTGCAGCAGCAGATCTGACACAGACAAGGATCTTTACATTGTCTTTGGAAATATTCATAGCCAGGACATCATTCAATGCCACGACAGAAACCGTTTGAAAACAGCACAAACAGAAAACCAATGTGCCAAGTCACAAGAAATTACATCCGTCAGGGTCACCACTGTCACACACAGCATTTGCATTCACTCTATCAAAAACACAGCATGTTTACTCCATTTGCATGCATCTACTCCATTCATTCACAGGAAAGACAGAAAACAAGAATCCGCTTTTCTGTGCTCGCTTTACCAAAAGACAATCCAAGATTATTAACAAACATATATACTACTAAATTCTTTGGACAGGTAAACCCTAGTAGTACTGAAGGCACCAATCTTTCCATTAACATTTTCACTTCCAAGTGTTTGAAAAAAAAGGAAATGCCAGCCTGGCTGTCTCTGATATCATCCTAATCATCATTTTATTATGTCACCACTGTTATCATGAAAACTGTGTCATGTGAACTAAGGGTTTAGCGCAAGCCACAAGTGAACAAGTAAAGAAGCAAGACACAACCAATCTTTACACAAAGGCAGAAGTATAGTGAGACAGAGCACAGGAACATCGGCAACTTCCGTTGGCGGAAGTAGAGTGGGCGTCACGTGACTATCTTATGACTGCATTTGCCACAAAACTTCGGCTTGGCAGAGCTAACTGCTGTAGAATGCTATGGTCTGACACGGTATAGTATACGACGTCAAACACAAGACTTATCTTGCTTGGGCGACAGGCCAAAGGTGAATGAGTTACAGGAAGCGGACAACGGCTTCTTCCTCGGGCGGAACTAGGGTCGGCATCATGTGACTATCTTATTACTACATTAGCCGCAAAAAATTCGGCCTGACAGAGCTGACAAACTGAAGCAGAATGCTATGGTCTGACAGGGTATAATACATGCTGCCAAACAGAACTCTGGGTCTACCTCTGCGCTGCTCACCTTCCAGCTGACTGTGGAAGTCTGGACTGCTGGCCTGGCTGTCCTTGATGATGCTGGTGGCTAGCTTGACGATCTCCGAACACACAGGTAGCAACAGCAGCAGGTGCCGCTGCAAGTGTTTGCCTACTGCCTGCACCTGAACACACACTATACCCATGCATCAACTTGCAATGGACTCTCTGCTACATTGACCCGAGTATGCCAGCCAGGCATCTCACACACACACACAAACATATATATGTTTATATATATATATATATATATATATATATATATATATATATATATATATATACACACACACACACACACACATATACAAATACACACACACAGACACACAGAGGGGTGGGGGGGGGAAGAGAGACACAATTGAAGTGAAAAGGCAAAACAAATGATGCGAACAAATATATTCCAATATTTCCAGTGGCTGCTCTTTTTCAAGGACGACAGATTGTACAGTCATGTCGAAAATGGAGTGACATCATTGGTCGATGCTAAAAGAAAAAAATTGCTTCATGGAAGTAATGTCATCACCTAGTGATGCAAAGTTTAAAACACCATCCTTATTTTTCGTTACTCCCTACCACCAGCAATATACCAACACACACACACACACACACACACACACACACACACACACACCTTACTCTCTCTTTGTGGTCTCTCCATTTATGTACATAAATCTTACAAAATAACAAATCTACATCCATGCAATTAAATAAAAGAGGCTGTATTACATGGAAGTGTCAGAACTGACAGTTGTTTAAAGACAGGCTGAAAGAGGCAAAGTCAGTAAAATGATAACTGATATAAAAAAAATTATCACTCTCACTAAACATAATTAAAGACAGCTTGTTTTCTTCAAATGTCCAAAAACAGCCATATTCATAAAATTTATCAGAATGAAACCAACCCATATAAGAAAGCACAAAGACACCAGTACTAGACAGTTGAAAACATCCCCTTTTACACACCATTTGCTCATTCTTGCTGTTGAGACAGTATGCCAGCAAGTGCTTCTGCAGCGATGACAGAAGATTGTGAAGATGGGGAGGAGGGCAGGACTCTGCTGGGGTGGAGGACAGTGTCCCTTTGTCCGAGTTCTTTTCCAGCTCACTCAGCGCTCTTTCCTGCAGTTAGTGCAAATGAAGCATTAGCCGAAGTGTATCACTGGATTTGTAGATACACTTTGTTTGTGAGTTACCAAAAACTTTCAACATTCCTTCTGTCAGATCATTTATGATACTGGTTGTAACTGAACAAAAACAAAGTCCTTCCAACTAAAATTAAATTATTCTCCATGGCTTGCCAGTGGATTAAGCATATAATACAGACATTCATTACAAACTAAACTCCCAAGTTGGAAGATAAAAGCAAAACATGGAAGGAAAAGAAGTAAACATAAATAGTGCTAAAATGACACAGAAATTTTCTGGTTTTTTGCTTGTTCATTTCCAGTTCCATCCACAGCATATAACCAAATACTGAACATGGCTGTGGCACAGTGGTCAGAATGACAGGCTACTTGGGGGAAAGAGGTTTGATCCCTAGAATGTGTCTACTTGCTCAGCTCCTACCTGCAATCAGCATACTATGGACTCAAAATGACAAAGGATCACATGATTCAGTCTATTCTTCCACAAGTGAAATACAGATCTACAGATCTCTGTTAAGTTTCATGCCTCTCTGATCCAAAAATACTTCACAAAAAAAAGGTGTAGAGTGGAGCGCTGTCACATCATGTACTTTAACGCCATGATGGATACCGAAAGGATCGTTATCATCACCCACATCATCACTTCTAGCTTAAAGGGAAAAAAAGTTACATCAGTAAGTAATTCAAAAGATGGCACAGAAAAACTCACAAAATGCACAAAACGCCATGCAGTCTCATGTTTGGCTAGAATACTGATCATACCTCATCATGGTAAACCATAACTCCTATGTGATGCAAAGTAACTAGTCAGGTGTCATCTTATCACAGCCAAAAGCCAACATTCCCAGTGACTTCTCTGTGACTCACAGTGTGTGCAGCGAGGTTGCTGAGGATGGTCTTCATGAGCATCTCTGCCATGTCCAGGGTGAGGATGATGGAGGGTTCCTGGCCGCCCTGCCCACCCTCACATTCCCCCTCACAGCCCCCACCACCTCCGCCTTCTGTGCCGTGGATCCCTGATGCCGTCAGCCCTAGCACGGTGGCCACATGCTGGTTGTCCTGCAGGCTGGTCAGCACTATACCCAGCTGCATGCGCTGTTGACACACGAATACTGTCGGTGAAGAATCCTGCAAAGGCAAGCCTTCACATAAAATTAACAGAGAAACAGAATCCTGGCTGCATCCACTGTGTAACGCAAGGGTGGGATTGGGGGAGAGAGATTCATCATGTGTTATGGATTTCAAAACCACTTCAGTCCTAAATCAAAAGTAATGCTAAACAACAATCACAAACACAATGAAAAAGTGTTTGGACTGTTATCCATTTGCTCTCTGCAACTGGCAATGAGATGTCTCACACCTCTCAAATGCCCCTGCCCCTTGACCTTGATTTTCTGTGGTACTGTGTATGGTGCCAACCTACTCCCCTGTCATCATTTTTTGTACAGTTATAGTCATCAAGGTGTGTATGAGACCTGCCCAGAGGCTATGCAACACCCTTTGCCCAATACCTCTAGTTACAGTTTTGACATCTTGCTTGAAGACAAACTGGAGAAAAATATTGAACCCCCATCCCATCTACACACACACACACACACACACATACACACACACACACACACACACACACACACACACATCTCTTCCTCCCTTCTCTCCCCCAACTGCCTCTTGGATGAACTGTTTTGTCCCCATGTCAAATATTAGCCACAATCAGATCTCAACATAGGACTAAGGTAACTGAGCTGATAATTTGCTGACTGGTTCTGTTGCTTCACTGAATATTTGGGTGCAGTACACTGTTTGGCTAAATTCAAGTCTGTTTGATCTGTTTTGCTGTCATTGCTGTTGATTGTTTTCACTATTTTCCATTACTTTGGGAAAAAGATATCACTTCCAATCACCAATCTCTCTCAACAGAAGAAATTCTGTAACATGAACTTTGATACACACACAGTGTTCAGCAACTAAAGATTTCACCTACATATCAAGACTACAGCATACTTTTTCTTCACCTGTCCTTTATTGCTTAGAACTGGTACCATCTTGACTCTCCTACCTGACCCCGGGTAAGGCTGTCCCAGCTTCCAGGACCCTGAGGTAAGAGGGAGTGCAACAGCTCCATGCGCTCCCTCAAGGGAGGCAGCAGCGTTTGTGTTATACTCCCTGTTTGGCTAGTATACTTACCATGTCAGACCATAGCATTAAACGGCTGTCAGTCAGCTCCGTCAGGCCGAAGTTTTGTGGCCAATGCAGTAATAAGATAGTCACGTGACGCCCACCCTACTTCCGCCTACGGAAGATGCCGAAGTTCGTGTACTGTACGTCATTCAATGAGGCCTGCGCGCAAGGCAAACCCCCAGGGACTTGGCGCTAGAGGGGAAGGTAGGGCGGGCATTAGAGTCTGACATGGTAAGTATACTTAGCCAAACAGGGAGTATAACACAAACTCCCCATTTTGGCGTCGTATACTATACCATGTCAGACCATAGCAGAATTTAAAGTAATAGGAGGAGGGCCGAGCGCCCTAATGGTTCCTGGGGTAGACCGATATGGCTGCATTGGCCGCCACAAATGAAATCCCTTTAGAACCATCAGCCCTGGTCATGCGGATGTCCCTTAAATAAAAGTTTATGAAAGGGTTCTCCGAACGCCAGTAGGCTGCCTCCAGGAGATGGCGCACGGGGACAGAGTGCTGGAACGCTGAGGACGTGGCCAGCGCTCTGACCTCATGGGCTCGGGGTGACAGGGCTGGGAGGTCTTTGTACGCCTGGGCATAGGCAGATCTGATAGTATTGGATAGCCACCTAGAGATAGTGCCCCGCCGATATGTCCTTCTTGTTGTTGGGGTTGATGGAGATAAGAAGGCGTCGCTGCGAGGAACGCCTGGGGCGGGAACGCTCCCAGTAGTATCTGAGGCACCTAGAGGGGCACAGGTCCATGTCCCCACCCCGCTCGTTGCCTAAGATATCCGCTAGAGAGCGGATCAGGAGGGAGGGAAGGAGAGGGTGTGCCCGGTTCCTGGTTCTTCGCTAGGAACTCAGGAAGGAACTTAAGTGAGACGGAGCCGTCTGTGAAAGGCGATGTCCCGAGGGTCCCCGCTGAGGGCATGAATCTCACTTCGCCTTCTGGCTGAGGCCAGGGAGAGAAGGAAGGTGGTCTTGAAGGAGAGGAGGTCAAAGGAATGGAGCGGAGGGGCTCGAAAGGGGGTTTTCTGAGGGCGCCTAACACCAGAAAGAGGTCCCACAAGGGGGCGCGCCTAGGGGATTGAGCTTCGCGTAAGGCAACCCCCCGTGATAGTTCTCTGAGTAGAAAGTCATTGTCGAAAGATGGGCCGCCGAGCTGTCGGATGGTGGTGCATACGGCCGATCGGTAGCCCCGAATGGAGCTAGCCGAGAGTTTTAAGGAGGACGAAAGGTGGGATAGGAAATTGCCTAGCTGGATGTTGGAGGGGTGTAGGTAGGGGACGAGTTTAGCCGTGCACCACGTGACCCATCTCTCCCCATCTGTAATTATAGAGGGACTCTGTGCTAGCCCTACGAGAGGCCGAGGCCAAGTCTCGTAGTCCCTGCGATGCTCCCGCTTCTGTCAGGGTCTCTAGGACAGACCGGGGTCTGTCGGCGGGGGCGGCGGGGACGGTGGTCGCAATTTGGCTGGCATAGAAGCCAAGCGTGTAGGCGAAGCATCCGGGGATTGGAGTGAGGGAGGCCCGAGCGAGGTTGTCTGAGCAAGTCCCACCGAGGGGCTAGCTGGAGAGGGGGAACGTGAGTTAGGGACCTGAGGTCCGGGAACCACGACTGAGTCGGCCACCATGGGGTTATGAGGATGAGTTTGGGTCTCTCCAGCCTGGCCTTCCTGATCACTTTGTGAAGTATGGGGAAGGGGGGAAAGGCGTAGGCGACAAGTCCCGTCCAGGGGAGGGAGAGCGCATCGACCGCGTACGCTCGGGGGTCCGGACTGGAGAGACATACATGGGGAGTCGATGGTTGAACCGTCGCAAAAATAGGTCGACCATGGGCTTGAACCAGTGATCCCAGACAGTGGTTAGTGTCAGCTTGTTCAGGGTCCACTCTGTGTGCAGAAGGGTCCCTGACCGGCTGAGAGTGTCTGCCCAGGATGTTCCGTGTCCCCGCTATGTGTCTCGCACGGAGGGTGGTTCCCCGTGCGTGGCACCAGCGAAGGAGGGGGCTCTGTCCTGAGAGAGAGGCCGATGGAGTGAGCCCCCCCCCCCCCCTGTTGACGTAATGGGCTACCGACGTGTTGTCCGTGAGGAGGAGAACCAGTCGGTGCGCGATTAGATGCTGGAAGTGGAGGAGGGCCAGTCTGACCGCTTCCAACTCTAATATGTTGATGTGGAGGCGAGCCATCTGTGTGTCCCACATCCCCGAGGCATGACTGTCCCCCAAGTGGGCCCCCCAGCCCCCGAGTTGGAGGCGTCCGTGTATAGCTCGAGGGACTGAGTTGGGAGAGAGATCGGAACGCCGGTGGTCAGGGTGGACGGATTGAGCCATTCCTCCGTGGCACCCGAGAACCAGGGGCCGAGGGGAATGGTCAGGTCCCAGCGGTCCGAGGTCTGGGACCAACGACGACGGGAACTCCCTCTGCAGCTGGCGTTTGGGGGACCCGACCCAGCGGAATGAGGGCAGAAAGGGACTCCATCATCCCTAAGAGGGAGGACAGAGTTCTGGCCGAGGTGTGCGAGGCTTCCCGGAGGCGCACGATGAGGTCCACGATGCGGGCGGACCTCTCCCGGGGTCGGGGCGACCTTCATGGTAATCGTGTCGAAACTCATGCCCAGGAAAGAGAACCTCTGACTGGGAATAAGTTCGCACTTGAGGGGTTGATTACAAACCCCAAGGTGGAACAAAGGCTGAGGAGGCGGGTGGTGTGGGCCTGGCACTGAGCCTGGGAGGAGGCTAGGACAAGCCAGTCGTCGAGGTAAACCAGGAGGCGAATGTCCTCCTGCCTGGCCAGGGCGGCCATCTCCTTGACAACCTTCGTGAAGAGGAAGGGTGCCAGGGAGAGGCCAAAGGGGAGAGCTTTGAACTGGAAAACCCGAGCTTGCCAGACAAACCGGAGGTAACGTCTGTGCGCCGGGTGGATAAGGATTTGGAAATACGCATCTTTCAGATCTATGGAGGTCGCCCAATCTAAATGGTGAATGGAGTCTCTGATCTGGAAGGGTGTGTCCATCTTGAACTTGGTATGTCTTAGGAACTTGTTGAGGGGAGAAAGGTCGGATGGGGCCTCCATCCCCCCGAAGGTTTGGGGATCACGAACAGGTGGGAGTAAAACCCGGGGTTGGGCTGGAAAACTTCTGCGATGGCCCCCTTCTGTAGGAGTTCGAGGACTTCCAGGCGAGGGGGCCTCCGCCTGGGCAGGTGGGGGGTCGCTGGGGGACGAGGAGGAGGAAACGCATGAGGGGAGGGCGACCGAGTGCCCAGGGTAGGCGAAACCCATCCTGAAGCACCGACACTACCCAGGGGCTGAGGCCCATACGTCGCCACTGGCGGGCATGCATGCCGGGAGAGGTTGCCCGCCAGGGAGCCGATGGTCCCGGGGGAAGGGGTACAGAGGGCCGGTGTCTTGCTGGGCAGGTTGTGCCAGTTCCATGCCCCCTACGGGAGTGTCCTCCAGTCACCTGCGGGGGCCGTGCTTGCTGGCCGAACCGAAAATTCTGGCGAGGTTTTGGTTTAGGCCTCTGCGAGTTAAGTGGGCGCTTGGCCGGCCCGGCGGTGTGAAATGGGGCTTGACGGGGGTACGGAGTGGGCCTGTTGGCCCTGGGGTAGGACCGAAAGGGGGGCCTGGAAGGGCGTGGCTGAGGCCGGGGGGCGAAGGACGCCGCCTGCTTGCGTTCCTCGAGAGAGAGAGAGACATAGCCGAGGGAGTACTCGCCAAAGAGCGAGTGATCCTGGCCCGGGACACATCGTAGGGATGCCCTGAGTGCCGGGGAGAGCGAGGAGCGTGCAAGCACCGCGTCTCTAGCCACAAGCAGACAATTAAAATGGGTCGTTGCTGCGCTGTCCGCCGCAGCCGACAAGTGATGCATATATCCTGTTGACTAGGTGTCGCATGAAGGGATCGCTGAACAAGCGAAGTTCGTCCTGGTGGGGTTCGGAGTTTGTATCCGAAGGCCCTGGGACGGCGCCGTCATCCCCAGGCCAGAGTACCTCCGCCCTCTGCAAGAGCATGCTAAGGTAGGCATGCCCTGCAGTGGTGTGTAAGATGCCATCCGGGCTACTCGGTCCCAGTCCTTTAACGCCTTAAAGGAGACAGTGGCCGAAGTAGGGGGGGCCCGGTTGGGTATCAGGCGACAATCCGATTGGGAGATGGCCCACTCCCTGGTGGCCGGATTGTCAGCAGCAAAGAGGGAGGTAACAGGGTGCTTCCTGCGGGTCCCAAGTAGGGCGCCGAAAGGGGCCGCATTGGGTGCCGGGGGAAGGTCTTGACCCGCGTGGGGACGGCGTCTGCACCCCTGGCGCGTTTCGCCGGACTCTCCCACAGTGAAGTGAGGGACTGAGGAGCTACAATCCTGAGTCTTGAGTGTTGGGCTGGGGGCGGCCCAACGATCTCAGGAAAGGCCAAGATATCGGCAGAGGGAGGGGCGTCCCTCGACACCAAGTCCGGTCGAAACCGTTCAATGGTGTTGATGTCATAAAGTGATGAGAAGAGGTCCTCATCGTAGTCCTCCTCAGGCTGTGGGGAGTCTAATTCCTGGGAAGGGAGGTCTTCCTCAGGAGGCAAGTGCGCGGGGTGCGCGAGGGTCCCGCCCTGGTAGGGTGGTGGTGGGGGGGGGGGGGGCGGGACCCTCGTGGCTCTATACTCGGCAGACGGGCTAGGGTGGGAGAGCCCGGACTGCCGATCGGACAGCGCCCGAGGTGGGAGACCCAGGTCGACCCAAGTCTGTGAGATTGGGTGCCACAATCGACCAAAGAGTTGATCAGGTTGAGTGTGGGTATTAAGCCACTGGTCCCTCTCGGGGGCATAGAGCCACTGGTCCCCGGGGAGATAAGCGGGCTGTGGCGGCCCAGAGTACTGTGCAGGGACTCGCCGGGGACCGGGGTAACCTGGGGCAGGAGGGGGGGAATAATAATCGACCGTAGTGTGTGGTCCCCCCCCGGGAGCATGCCGGGCCCCAGAGGAATGGGGCAGGTTACCCGTGGTCCCGCTGGTAGATCCTCCCCCCGAGGAACGGGACCGAGGACGTTGCCCAAGTGGGGGGCCGAGTAGGTCGGGCCCCAACGTCCTGAACCCCTAGGGGAACCTGCGACGGCGAGCGGGGTTGTTGGGCCGTCTTGTGTATGATCACAACCGGTGGATGCACTCGGTGTTCCCATACGCCCAGAGTTATGGACATGTGCATGGTCCTGCCAAGACGTGGCCATAACACTGCCTCCGGAGCTAAGGGGACGCTCCTCGTGCAGGGGTGTTGGCTGCACCTGTGCACGGAGGGGGGGAGAGCGTCGTGAGAAGGGCGAGTCCAGATGGGGGGAAGAAGCGGACCCGCCTGTCTCATAGATACGAGTGACGGGTGGGGGGTTCCAGCCCAAGGCCGTCACCCGTGCCTGTCCGCGGCCCGGCAAGGGTCCCCGGGGGCCGGGGTCGCGTGACTCGGCATAGTAAGGCGAAGAGTGTGTAAGCGCAGGAAAGCTAGAAGGCAGGGTGGCGGGGGGCGAAGCGGACTCCCGCTGGGAAGTTTTGGCTAGGGGGGTCCCCTTAAGTGGGGCCTTGCCCTTAGATTTCCTGGGCATGTCGAATGAAAGGCACTTAGCAATGGCCGCCGGTTGCCTTCTAGCTTTCGAACGCAACGGTCGTGCGTCCGTCGGTCGGGTAGAGGAGGGAGATTCCCGCGTCCCCTCCGCGGGAGGGTCATCTCCAACTACCGCGGCCGTCCGTTCTCCCAAAGAGAGAACGGTTCGCTCGGGGTTGGAACCACTCGTGGGTCCCGGAAAGAGCGCGAACCCTGCACGTCAGGGTTGTTGCTCGACCCAGTCGAGTCCTTCACCATATTGGGCGATGGCGCCGAGCGAAACCGAGCACACGATCGTAGCGAGAAAGTCACGACGGTCGATCGAGGGGAATAACTAGGGCAATCGATCGACCGTGCGCACACAAAATAAAATGAACAACGTACACAATGGAAAATAAGGAAAACAAGTCCGTACAGGGACACCAAGCGCAGCAGATAAGGCGAAACTGCGCGTGAGAAGCGACCGTGACGTGGCGCAAAGTGCTGAGTAACGCCACGTGTAAATACCAGGACAACGGTCGATCGCGATCGTTGAGGACACGAAGGCGAGCGAGAATTTCTGGCAAATGAGGGAAGGGGGCAAAGGAATTAAATTGGACGAAAACAACCCCCTGTAAATACTGGGGTATAAGTTGTGACAAGAGGGGGAGACCGGCGCAAAACAAAATGGCGACGAGGCAGGGAGATGGCGACGAGACTGGCTCACGATCGTCGCACAGGAGGTTGTGGAATAAATGACGGCGAGGGAGAAATCGGAATTTAGTGGCGACTGGGCCGAAGGCGATTGAAAAGGGAGGCCGATGGATAAGAGAGGCACCGAACAGCTATGAACGCGGCGATGGAAATTGCCGAACAGCTGAACCGGTGACGCGGAAAGCAGAACCGGAAACACAATCGCGAGAAAATTCCGAAAATAAGGTTAGAATGCTAGCCCAGCGATAACCTCACACGTCAAGATACTCTGAGGGATAAGCACAAGCCACAATAAATGAGTTCAGAATGCGAACACAGCAATCTTTACACAAAGGCAAAGTATAGGCGAGACAGAGCACAAGACTTATCTTGCTTGGGTGACACAGGCCGAAGAAGAATGACGTACAGTACACGAACTTCGGCATCTTCCGTAGGCGGAAGTAGGGGGGGGCGTCACGTGACTATCTTATTACTGCATTGGCCACAAAACTTCGGCCTGACGGAGCTGACTGACAGCCGTTTTATGCTTTAACTTTCCCACTGACTGCATTGTTTCACAATCTTTACATGAAAACATACAGATATAAAGTGTGAACCCGGTACCATCCAAAACCCATACACAGTGATGTAATCTTCAGGCAACCAAAACTCTGAAAAAACAACTTTTGTTCAAATTAGCAAGACTATATAGAGCACCTTATACTGCTAATCAATGAATGAAATAAAATAAAAATAGGTATTTTTTAAAGAATATAGAATACTAGAAAGCACCTGTAATTCAGTAATTAAAGCAATCATTAATCCAGTGATTTCATCGTGCATTTAAAAATTATTTTAATATACCAACAAACCCAGAAAAAGCTCGCTGTAAAGAGTAAAGTAAGAATGTGTCAGGTTTCATATTGGCCCCAAGTACTGGCATTGTAAACACTCAAGCAAAGCATTAACAAATTGGGATATGATAACCTTGATGATCTTCCCATGGAATGGAACAAGAAGGTATCCCTTCTAGAGGATGGTCTTAGAGGAAGCACTTAGCTCTTGACAACCAAGTCATGGAAGACAAATAATCCAAATGAGACAACCTAAATTAAAAATCAATAAATACAGGGTACAAAACTCTCCCACACAAATTCAAAAGCAATCAGCATTGGGGACTCTTTCCAGAACAGATGCTGCTGATTTTCTATACAATGCTTTCATCTACCAAGGTTTATGCAGTCTTTTGATTAACATTTAAAGGACTTTTGCAGAAGTATCTAAGTCCTTTCATTCAGTTTTTCAAAAGACTGTAAAAGTAATGTAATCATAGAAAAAAAATACTGCTGTAGTTTTCTGTGTACAAGATACTGTATCGCATTAAGGGCATCCAAAGTACTTGCTTAAAAAAATCCATTTTGACAAGTTATAAGGAGATGAGTGGAGATAAGACACAACCCCTAACATTGAAAGTTTGGTAGATCTAGAGAACTTTCCAAAAATGGCAACAAAAGATTAAACACTAGCACTTGCATTTATTCTGTTATGCCTGAAGAAATTTCACATGTCATGTCGAAAGCAGTCACCTGATTTAACACACAGACGGTCATCACAGGGGTAAGAACCTTCATAGGAAGGAAATTACTGTACATTTAATGCAAAACACACACTCACTGAAACATGTCACAGAGAAGCACTAGTAATGCTATATTATGTGCTCATTTGCATGTGGCACTGATAAATGACTTTCCTCAGAATTGCCATCTTCTTCTGATCTCATTCCTGTTTCTCCTTAAATACTCATAAAGAAAAAGACATTCACACGATAGCCATGACAAATTACAGGCACTTTCTTCCACTCAAAATGGAACTTTCCAATCTCAAAGACTTTCCCAGACAGTATGAAGTCTGTTACACTCACCTGCTGGATGCTGTCAGGCATGGACGTGTCAATGAGACGGAACAGCAGATTTCTGAGTGGCTGGGTTTGCTGGCCCAGCACTTCACTGCCAAGGCCACAGGCCAGTGTCAAAGCCATGTGGGATGACAGCAGATACAGGCACAGTATACGAAGTGGTGGTCTGCCTGCAAATCCACATACTTCATTCTGTGCTAAATACATCTGTACCTTCAACAGATATATCATTTGGATTCTGGTCTTTTACACTGCTAGTTATGGACTACAATTTTAATTACAACTTCTTACCTGTCCCTAGGTTTGTCCATCTGTGAAAAAAAGATGCACCCATTAGTTTGCGTTTGTGTGCGAGTGTGTTTTCCAATAACATGTGATCTGCTGGATAACATCTGACATAGTCATCAATTTTCACATTTTTCAATAATACAGCCATCTGGGACAGAAAGCATGCCTGTATGTGAGACAAGGTGGTTGTGAAAGATAATGCAAAATGACAATCAAGTCCAGTTACAAAAGGAAAGATAATGCAGGCAATTTGCTTACTGTGTGGAAGTGAATGGAGGTGGGGGTTCTGCAGCATCAAATCCATCACAGTAGCGCTCCAGAAAACTGCATAGTGAAGCAAATGTAGCCTCTTGCAGATCCACGCAGAAGGGACGGTGCCATGCTATCACATGTCTGAAAAAAACACATCATCACAGAGATTAAGACATGTAACTCTCAAACACACATACATACACAAGAGAGTGTGTGTGTGTGTGTGTGTGTGTGTGTGTGTGTGTGTGTGTGTGTGTGTGTGTGTGTGTGTGTAGTGTGTAGTGTGTAGTGTGTAGTGTATGTGTGTGTGTGTGTATGCATATGTGTTTATTAATCATAGTGTAACGAGTCACTCAAACAGACCAAAATGTATACAAGTCTCATCATATAACATACTCAACACACTTTTACCACTCAAGACTGCCTGCCAAGCAGTACCTTGGAAAAATCTACTCTGTATTTAAAAAACACACAACCAGACTCACCTGTCAGATGGCATGGCTGTCCCAGGCCACGCTATGTGAGGTGCCAGCTGATATCTGCTGAACAGGGACCCCTTCCAGCCCCAACACTTTGCGCGGTCTGGGGATGGGGCTCTGGGAATGACCTTGCCCACACTGACCCATCGCATTGTTGCCCCCATGCATACACCTCATTGTCTGAAACCCAAGGAACACCTCATGTCTGAGACCCCTTTCAACTTCTTCCCTGTAGCTCTGTTATCAACAACCCAAAGACATGTATCTGATTGAATCTAAAGCTTTGTAAAAGACAAACAAATTATACAAATGGCAGCAAAACAACAATGAAAACTAACATTGTTGATGCTCTAACCATCTGTTTAGTGAGATGAAAGAGATTCAAGTCCCAAAGATTAATGGCCCATGGGGCAATCCTTTAAACATCCACCATGTCTGTATGACATCATGGGAGGTGAAGTCCATTGCACTCCTACAGCGCCGCTGTGACCTGTCCTAACCCAAACAGGTGCCCATTTACTGTTGTTCAGAAGATGCCAATTTACTGTTGTTCAGAAGATACCTAGAATTACAATTACTCTGTTCAGCTGATAACGACTGCCACACTTTTCATTGTCAAACAATCACTGGATCTCAAAATCTACATGTTTAATGTGTAGTTATGATATATCATCATATTATGATTTAAAAGGTAAAATTTCCATGCTCACTGTGATATTGCTGCTAAGAATCAACATTTACTGTCTGACAAACAGGTGGCTGCCAAGACAAGCAGTAGAGTTTCTGTGTTTCAGGACTTTGAAATATACTTTTCTTTCATTTGCCTGACTGGACTAATTCCATTATGCTACCAGATATGTACATATATTAAAATTCCAGGTTGCAAAGAAAAAAAAAAAAGGGGGGGGGGGGGGAGGTGGAAGGATAATACCAGGTTGCAAAGAAAAAAAAAAAAAAAATATTTAGGGGGGGTGGAAGGATAGGATAATCCACTTTTTCATACTACTCCCAAACAGAGTGATAAATCCTAAATACCATGATACAGCCACACTATCACCTTTAATTGAAAGTCATTGCTTTCCTTACTAATGAAACATGCTCCCTTTTTGGTCTTGCAATGGATTCTTCTAAATTCCATATGGCAGTAAGTTTTCAGCAGGGAGGCCAGAATATACTTACCATGTCAGACCATAGCATTAAACGCTGTCAGTCAGCTCTGTCAGACCGAAGTTTTTGTGGCAAATGCAGTCATAAGATAGTCACGTGACGCCCACCCTACTTCCGCCTACGGAAGATGCCGAAGATTGTGTACTGTTCGTCATTCAACGAGGCCTGCGCGCAAGGCAACCCCAGGGAACCTTGGCGCTAGCGGGGAAGGTAGGGCGGGCATTAGAGTCTGACATGGTAAGTATACTTAGCCAAACAGGGAGTATAATACAAACTCCCCATTTTGGCGTCGTATACTATACCATGTCAGACCATAGCAGAATTTAAAGGAATAGGAGGAGGGCCGAGCGCCCTAATGGTTCCTGGGTTAACTGTTATGGCTGCATTGGCCGCCACAAATGAAACCCCCTTTAGAACCATCAGCCCTGGTCATGCGGATGTCCCTTAGATAAAAGTTTATGAAAGGGTTCTCCGAACGCCAGTAGGCTGCCTCCAGGAGATGGCGCACGGGGACAGAGTGCTGGAACGCTGTGGACGTGGCCAGCGCTCTGACCTCGTGGGCTCGAGGGGAAGGGCTGGGAGGTCTTTGTGGGCCTGGGCATAGGCAGATTTGATAGTATTGGGATAGCCACCTAGAAATCGAGCCCGCCGAGATGTCTTTCTTGTTGTTGGGGTTGATGGAAATAAGGAGGCTTCTCTGAGAGGAACGCCTGGGGCGGGAACGCTCCCAGTAGTATCTGAGGCACCTAGAGGGACACAGGTCCATGTCCCCGCCGCCTTCGCTGCCTAAGATATCCGCTAGGGAGCGGATAACCAGGGAGGAGAGAGAGTGCCCTGGTTCCTGGTTCTTCGCTAAGAACTCAGGGCAGGAACTTAAGCGAGACCGAGCCGTCTCTGTGAAAGGCGATGTCCCGAGGGTCCCCACTGAGGGCATGAATCCCACTTCTTCTCCTGGCTGAGGCCAGGGAGAGAAGGAAGAAGGTCTTGAAGGAGAGAATGTCAAAGGGAATAGCGCGGAGGGGCTCGAAAGGGGGTTTTCTGAGGGAGTCAAGAACCAGAAAGAGGTCCCACATGGGAGCGCGCCTAGGGGACTGAGCTTCCCGTAGGGCCACCCCCCGAGATAGTTCTCTAAGGAGAAAGTCATTGTCGAATGATGGGCCCCCCAGCTGTCGGATGGTGGTGCATACGGCCGATCTGTAGCCCCGAATGGAACTAGCAGAGAGCTTTCGAGAGGACGAAAGATGGGATAGGAAATTGCCTATCTGGATGTTGGAGGGGAGGAGGTAGGGGACCGAGTTAGCCGTGCACCACGTGACCCATCTCTCCCATCGGTAATGTAGAGGGACTCGGTGCTGGTCCTACGCGAGGCCAAGGCCAAGTCCCCCGTAATCTCTGCGATGCCCCCGCTTCTGTCAGGGTATCTAGGACAGACCGGGGTCTGTCCGCGGGGGGGCGGGGACCGGTGGTCGCAATTTGGTTGGCATATCAGCCAAGCGTGTAGGCGAAGCATCTGGGGGGTTGGAGTGAGGGAGGCCCGAGCGAGGTTGTCTGAGCAAGTCCCACCGAGGGGCTAGCTGGAGAGGGGGAACGTGAGTTAGGGACCTGAGGTCTGGGAACCACGACTGGGTCGGCCACCACGGGGTTATAAGGATGAGTTTGGGTCTCTCCAGCCTGGCCTTCCTGATCACTTTTGTGAAGTATTGGGAAGGGGGAAAGGTGTACGCGATGAGTCCCGTCCAGGGGAGGGAGAGCGCATCGACCGCGTACGCTCGGAGATATCCGGGACGGGAGAGACATACATGGGAAGGCGATGGTTGAAGCGGGTCGCCAAGAGGTCGACCATGGGCTTGAACCAGTGCTCCCATACTGTGGTTAGCGTCAGCTTGTTCAGGGTCCACTCTGTGTGCAGAAGGGTCCCTGAGCGGCTGAGAGAGTCTGCCAGGATGTTGCGTGTCCCCGCTATATGTCTCGCACGGAGGGTGGTTCCCCGTGCATGGCACCAGCGAAGGAGGGCCTCTGTCCGTAGGAGAGGCCGATGGAGTGAGCCCCCCCCCCCCCCCCCCCCCCCCCCTTGTTGATGTAATGGGCTACCGACGTGTTGTCCGTGAGGAGGAGAACCAGTTGGGCGAGATTAGGTGTTGGAAGTGGAGGAAGGCCAGCCTGACCGCTTCCAATTCTAATATCTTGATGTGGAGGCGTGCCATCTGTGCGTCCCACACCCCCGAGGCATGACTGTCCCCCAAGTGGGCCCCCCAGCCCGAGTTTGGAGGCGTCCGTGTACAGTCTGAGGGACTGAGTGAGTTGTTGGGAGAGAGATTGGAACGCCGGTGGTCAAAGTGGACGGATTGAGCCATTCGTCCGTGGCGCCAGAGAACCAGTGGCCGAGGGGAATGGTCAGGTCCCAGCGGTCCGAGGTCTGGGACCAACGACGACGGAACTCCCTCTGCAGCTGGCGTTTGGGGACCCGACCCTAGCGGAATGAGGGCTGAAAGGGACTTCAGCATCCCTAAGAGGGAGGACAGAGTTCTGGGCCGAGGTATGTGAAGCCTCCGAGGCGAAAGATGATGATCCCACTATCCCAGCGGACCTCTCTGGGGTCGGGGCGACCTTCATGGCAATCGTGTCGAAACTCATGCCCAGGAAAGAGAACCTCTGACTGGGAATGAGTTCGCATCTGAGGGGGTTGTTACAAAACCCCAGGGTGGAACAGAGCCTGAGGAGGCGCGTGGTGTGGGCTCAGCACTGAGCCCGGGAGGAGGCCAGGACAAGCCAGTCGTCGTCGAGGTACACCAGGAGGCGCGCATGTCCTCCTGTCTGGCTAGGACGTCCATCTCCTTGACAACCTTCGTGAAGAGGAAGGGTGCCAGGGAGAGACCAAAGGGGAGAGCTTTGAACCGGAACACCCGACCCTGCCAGACGAACCGGAGGTAACGTCTGTGAGCCGGGTAAAGGAGGATCTGGAAGTACGCATCCTTCAGATCTATGGAGGTGGCCCAATCTAGGTGGTGGATGGAGTCCCTGATCTGGGAGGGCATGTCCATCTTGAACTTGGAATGTCTGAGGAACTTGTTGAGGGGAGAGAGGTCGAGGATGGGCCTCCATCTCCCCGAGGGTTTGGGTATCACGAACAGGTGGGAGTAAAACCCGGGGTTGGGCCTGGTGGGCGGGTTGTCCCTGTTCCGTGCCCACCGCGGGTGTGTCCCCTAGTCACTGGCGAGGGCCTGCCTGTTGGCCGAACCGAAAATGGAGTTGCTGGCGAGGTTTCGATTTCAACCTCTGCGAATTTAGAGGGCGCTTTGCCGGCCCGGCGTACGGAGATGGGGCTTGTCGGGGATACGGAGTGGGCCTGATGGACCAGGGGTAAGACCAATAGGGGGGCCTGGAAGGGCGTGGCTGAGGCCGGGGGGCAAAGGACGCCGCCTGCTTGCGTTCCTCGACCAAAAGGGGACATAGCCGAGGTGGAGTACTCGCCAAAGTGCGAGTGATCCTGGCCCGGGACACACCGAAGGGAAGCCTTGAGTGCCGGGGTGTGAAGAGCGTGTAAGCACCGCATCTCTGGCCACTAGCAGGCAATAGAAGTGGCTTGTTGCTGCGCTGTCCGCAGCAGCCAACAAGTGATGCGATATCCTGTTGACTAGGTGTCGCATAAAGGGATCGCTGAATAAGCGAGATTCGTCCTCATGGTGTGGTTCGGAGGTATTGTCCGAAGGCACTGGGACGGCGCCGTCATCCCCAGGCCAGAGTACCTCTGCCCTCTGCAAGAGCATGGTAAGGTAGGCCCTGCCCTTGTGTGTAAGATGCCCATCTGGGCTACTCGGTCCCAGTCCTTTAATGCTTTAAAGGAGATGGTGCCCGAAGTACGGGGGCCCGGTTGGGCATCAGGCGACAATCAGACTGGGAGATGGCCCACTCCCTGGTCGCCGGATTGTCTGCAAAGAGGGAGGTCACTGGGTGCTTCCTGCGGGTCCCGAGGAGGGAGACCCGGCAGGGGGACGGCGTCTGCACCCCTGGCGCAGATTGCCGGACTCTCCCACAGCAAAGTGAGGGACTGAGGAGCGACGAGCCTGAGTTTGCGTTGGGCTGGGGCGGCCCGACGATGTCAGGGAAGGCCAAGATATCGGCAGAGGGAGGGGCTTCCCTCGACTCCAAGTCCGGTCGAAACCGGTCAATGGTGCGGATATCGTAAAGGGATGAGAAGAAGTCCTCATCGTCGGCATTTCAAGGGGAATTTATCTTATCTCTAAGTTGTTCTAGATGTGCATCAACAAACATCTGGGACTCTTCACAGTGGTTCTCATCCCGAGGGAAGACCTCCTTGGTATGGACAGTGTTGTCATGCCCCCAGTTTTGGTACTTTCATGCTTCCTTTGAATAGTAGCACTTCTGTAAGTTGTGAAACTTTAGGCCTTACCTAAAAAGTTTCATGTTGGGCAATCCTAACCATTGAAGTTTTCAATTTATTCACCACACAAATGGGCCTGCACCATCAATCTTTTAATGGGCACTGGCAGAGCACACGTCCACGTGCCTACCCACCAGCCACCTCCCATGTGCTATCAGTTCCTGATTTACTTGCTGACTTTCCCACACAGTAAGCGTTTGCAGCAAAACATAATTTCATAGTCAATCAAAAGAAGTAACAGTGCACACACAAAACAACCCACTAACCATGTGACAGTGCTAGACAGTGACTGTCACCGCAGGAAATGTCCACGATGCGGATATTTTGCAGATCCTCAATGAGGCGAGGACGAAGGGCAGTGAACTCGGTTACAAAACTCTGACCACATCCCAAGCAGGATCCACTGCCCCATGCATACACCTGTTCAGCAGACACCACCACTGTCAGGTAAGCTTCACAGTATAAAGGCAATTTTTGGCAACAACATCATGCACTTTACTTCATTCGTAATATTTTCAAAGAATGATCAATTACTTCTGTTAAACAGTTAAGACATCTGGTGTTTGCTTTGTTCCTACATACATTTCTGACAATCATGCACATATGCAATTTAAGTAATGTGTTGATGTCAAACTATTCTTTTTGCGCCGAAAGTCCTTTACCTTTAAAAGATTTCATAATATGCATTATCAAAATGCTGGTCATTAATCAAATTTTGCCTTCTTGATGTCACCCTTGAGCCAGCATCATCAAAGATTCTAAAGTATTCTTCTACCAGTTACTCCGAAGCGAACATTCCCATACTGATTTAAAATCTCCAGTTTTAATAAACAATGTTTGTTTACTTTCACCTCATTTCTAAGATATGAAAGATGATAATAATGAGCAAGCAGTCATTACAGTATACTTAGAAAGAGAAAAAATAAATAGCCACATGAACCACACTGCTGAAAAGCATTTAAAAGACAATGCTCATGCATAATAAGCAAGTATTCAACATTTCATTGCTCAGCTCCATAGGTTTCAATAAAGTCAGTAGAAATTTCCGTAAACAACCACTAAACAAATTATAAGAATAAATGTTGAATGTATTTTCAGATGATGTTTTTCATAGAAACTGATGATATAAAACTGTGCATTAAGGGCAATCAAAAACAAAATGAAATTCAAACCTTATTTCAGTCATATTAAAATCTCTACATATTCTTCAACAATCTCCATCATCCTTCTTCTACTTGAAATGATTACAACAGTGAAATTTCATAAGTACAATATAACAATCAGTCAATTCTGCAACATGTTTTTCCTTGCAAAAGCCAGAGAAAACTGTTTTTTTTTTTTATGCTGTCTGATCTTCTGTGCCACCTCAGTGGCAGTGCATCCATGCCACTCATTCGACACCCCCAACACAGCCACAACCCCAGCCTTGCCCAGCACAGCCCCGGCACCGGCAATCTACAGGAAGCAGTCAATGTCAAGAGGCAACGCACAGGAGACACTGCTCTGCTGCCGAGTCACTTCAATGGCACCTGTGCTGATCCAACATAAGCAGGACACCATCTACTAAGCCCCCTACTGATGACAATAATTTAGTTGCAGAGCTGGCGCGAGAGTGAGCTCCCCTCCAGAGGGTACCACCATGTTCATCCTACAACAGCACCCATCAACTTGCCAATACCGGTGACCCTGACAGAATCAAACCAAAGCCATAGTCTTGGAGAGAACATCGAAACTGAGTCCACCCTGAGAGCAGGGGCATGAAGGGCCACAGAACCTGAGACTTTTTTAATGCTGATCAATGAGAGTGATGATGATGAAGATGATGTTACGGATTTCCATTCTGGTCTGAGACTGCATGACAGGGCTGTACTCTATGCTTACTTACTTTCATGATATACCCCAGCATCAACCAGGCCCAAAACATGCAGACACCTGCAGTGTTGGCCAGGAAATTTAGCGACGCTCTCAGAGACGCATCCAGTTAGTGGAAGAAACTTGACTATGTGGTTCCCAGTCTTCCCACCTGAGCCATAGCGAACTCAACTCTGGTCGGTGCAGAAAAAATCCCACATGACTCTGATGGGAATGGAATCCACAACCTTCCCAGCTGGGAGTCCACAATGCTAACCACTTCTCCATGGTAGCTGGTAAAGCCAGATACACTTACTGAACTACAACGCCAGATATACCTGTCCAGTGGAAGTGAGGGCCAGGGAGGACTGACCACTGCAGGCCACTTTGCGGATGTGCATTCCAGCCAAAGCCTCAATGACACGAGGTTTGTTGCAACGGTTCATGTCCCCATGGCCTAGCTTCCCTGTGCACATTGAATAGCAATACACAGACATTTCAATGTAGGAATGTTACCTTCTCTTTTTCTAACCATCATGAATGTCCAAGACATACATCCAGGCACCTGCTAAAACCCATACATGCAAGTAACTTGTGGAACTATGCAACCTTAACATCTGCTGTCTAGATTCTACTTCTGAAAGGAATGCATTTAACTCAAGTAACAAAATGTAATAAAGAAAGAGAAAACAATATTTTCAATAAGAAGCTGACTTAAACAACTTTGATTTGACTATATTAACTTTCAAAATATGACAGCATGCAGATGTCAAGACATGAAAACAAAATGTTGAAGTGCCAAGTCACCAAGTGAACACAAGTAACATGGAAGTAACAAGCCCTGTCCTATTAATCCTCTTCAGGCACAAGGACGACAATTACAAACTAAAAAAAACATGTAGTGGGTGAAAAACAAGTGTGGATAAATGATTTATCATTCACTATGAACATATTTTAAGAAACAGGTTAGCTGGGGGAGAGAGAGAGAGAGAGAGAGAGAGAGAGAGAGAAGGGGGGGGGTAGGGGGAAATAGGATGAAAAAGACAACCTTGAATATCACAATCTAATGAACTCCCAAGGCGGGAGAAGGAGGTTGGGGGGGGGGGGGGGGGGGGGGGGGGGGGCAATGAAGGGCAGAAAAGGGGAATGGAAGAGAGTGATAAAAAGTTTTTAACAAAAATTATCAAAAGTGAGTCATAAATAATCAAAATAAAAAAGCATGTTTCCACCTTTATTTATAGATCCAAAACAAATGAAAGGGAATTTGCACAGACTGAACACACACACACACACACACACATACACACTTCAGCAATATGGCAAGCAATGCTGCAAAAGCAACCCCAAATATGTTCTATGCAAAGATGCCTGTTTACCATTGTCTCCACTGCCAAAGGACCAGATGGTCTTGCCGTCCTGTGACACGGCCACTGTGTGCACACTGCCACAGGCCACCTGACCCACTTCTCCTATGTCCTTCACCAGGCGGGGAGTGCTACAGGAGCTCTTGTCTCCGTGACCTGAAAGCAAACTTGCTCAGATGGTGTAAACTATCCATCACTCAACTTCGTATTCCCAACCTCATGTACAGCAGGTACACTTCTCTTCTTTTTTTCTCCCCGTCTTTTTAAACAGAAACCAGAATATATCACATTATGTTATGTTTTTATACTATGCCTGAATCCATAATATGAACTTGCATGTCAGAGGCTGGAGTGACTGTTTCTGTCTTGAAAAAGTGACTGTTTTTTGTCTTGAAAAGTGTGACTGTTTTGTCTTGAAAGAGTGACTTTTTTGTCTTGACAGAGTGACTGTTTTCGCCTTGAAAGAGTGACTGCTTTTGTCTTGAAAGAGTGACTGTTTTTTGCCGTGAAAGAGTGACTCTTTTTGTCTTGAAAGAGTCTGTATGCTTAACCTTTTCACGACCTGCCATGCGATAGTGACGGCAATTCAGTCCATCTGTTCGCGACGAGCCATGTCTCCATGACGGCAACGCTGCTGTACTCCCAGGACATGCCGTGCCTCCATGACAGCACCATAAAAAAATCCCATCTTCTCTCGTCTACCGTTTAGGAGATGCAGCTGCCATAAATATTCAGAACAGGGTCCTAGCCACTGAAAAAGGTAAGTTTACATGCACTAGCGATGACCTTTGTGACCCCAGAGTAGTCAGAACAAAGAGACCCGTCTGCACTGGGAAGGCACATGTGGAATTTCCTGCCTCACCAACATATCAGGCAGGAGACATGTGATGCTAGTCAGCAAAGTACTTCAGAGAATGAGGAGGGTAAAGGTGTGCAAGTTTAGCGAAAAGAATCTGAGATTGATTTATTTGCTCTGTGTATTTAATAGTTTTATACGTCTTACCATCTGAAGCCAAAACAGTGAAAAGTGTCTATTGTGTACAATGATTTGATTTCCTTTAAAAAGAAAGAATTCACTTAGACTACACATATTGAATACCTCAGGCTTTCTCCGCATCTGTTCAAAGTAAGAGCGAAGAAGTTTTATGCCCCTTTTCTTCCTCATTTGCTGTTGTCATACAAACCAAACAAACATACACAAGATTGTGTTCTCCTACGCTTTACTTATGTTGTTTCCATAACTGTAGCATTGCTATTTTACCCAAAATGTATTTAATTCTATGTTCATTACATAGTTCGTGTTTTACATTTTCCGTTGATATATTACAACAGCTTGTTCGGTTTATGTTAGGAGACATAAAATAAAATAAAAAAGTGCGAAAATCGTATGTCTGCAACGGTTGTACGCATGTGCGATGTTCACGCCTGCAGGGGAAGTGACGCTGCTCTGCCGTGCCCGTCTGGAAAGTATTAAAGGTGCCAAATCTTTGGAGTCACCTTACAGTCACTCACCAAGGCGTCCATAATCCCCTTCTCCCCATGTGTACAGCTCCCCTTCCTCTGTCACAGCAGCACTGTGTCGGTAACCGGCGGAAATGCACTTGATTTTCTGCAAACCAAACAAGACAACCACCCTTCTCCCTTGTTTCAACCAGACAAAATAAGAAAGTGAGATACGTAAAGGCAAGTCAGGTCTGTTACGTTCATAGCTCTCAGCCAGTTAAAGACAAGTGAAAGTCAATCAAATGATACAAGAGTTAGGAGAAGTGAGTTGAATGAACTATTGGGAAAGGGATGGGGATGAAATGGGGAGGGCTGGCCTACCAAATAAAGCACTGATTCAATGCACACTTGAGATGTCAGGGTAAAGGAGATTTTCTCTTCAGAGTCAACATTTATTCAAAGTCTAATCCACTCGTAGTCCTCTGCATGAGATTTTAAACTGAGGTCCTATGCATGAGTTTCTGCATTCAGGAAAATGATGTACTCTATCAACTTTAATGCCATCCTTCATGAAAGAATAGACCATAATGCTCCAACAAGATACAGAGGACTCCTAACAGCAAACGAATAAAAAAAAAAATCTCTGAATCTGGGAGGTCTAGTGACATGCCCCCCCCCCCCCCCCCCCCCCCCCCAAATTGTTTAGAACAGAGATGCAAAATAGCACAGCCTGACGCTATCTGGCACAAGTTTGAGCTTGTTTATGATAATTTGTAATTGGCAAATAACTAATACAAACTGGTACTTGATTCCAGAACAAATCATTCAATGCATAGTCTATGTACACTCTCACAGATAGACAAGAAACTAGACGGAGTATCTTTTGCAGCAGATTTAATGGCAAAGAGTGAACCATTTCAACTAGTAAGAATTAAAAAAAAACACACAAAGTAAACGTTCACTTGGGCACATTTTGTAGTCACAAAAAGTAAACCTAATCAAAGAGTAAATCAATATATATGCACAAACCTTCTTGACTGTTTCTCACTGCACAAACCTTCTTGACTGTATCTCACTTCATAGCAGCACAAGACACAGAAACTATGCCCAGTTCTTTGAAAGCCATGAGTTCACTTCTACATCATTTTCTAAAGCCACTCCCAATGCCACTTGTTTCTGCGGCTTGTCCACTAAATATCTGCTAAAGCCATGGTCACACACAGAAAAGTTTTGAAATCAGTCCTGAAGTCAAGCTTTGACAGGCAAAAAATCTTTGAACATGACTTAAGTGTAAACTAACAATGGATTTATCCCGTCATTCTCAAAGTGTCATTGTCTGCTATGAGAGACCAACAGACTGACAAAGAGCTGACTGTCTCACAGAGAAAAAAAAATATTGGTTGATTTAAAAATTTTTTCATACTTTTTTCCCCCAAAGCAGCCTGTGGATTTTCTTAGATAGGCGACCACATGCACAAAAACAAAAAACAAACAAAACAAAACCCACAGATATACTGATGTGATGTTTATACATCATCTCAGAAGACTGACTGTAGCCAGTTTGTGACAGGAATAAAATCAGCAAAATACACAAAAAAACCCACTACTGGTGAACCTTAAACGTCCACCTGAGGAACATGGAAGAACAAGGAAGAGCCCCTGGGTAATCAACAACACTAACACAGGTGACTCTAATGCAATGTATGCCACCCCAATCGACCAAAAAAAAAAGTGTATTTTGATTACCATTCAGATGTGATAAACTTTTTTGTTTTGTGCTCTAATGAAAAGTTACTTACTATCTCAAGATAGGGTATTTTTCATATTTCAGAAGCCTAAGCCATGACTCCCCGTCATCGATTTTACTTAGACCCACTGTTAAAACACAACTGAATCCACATTTAACTTTACCTTTCCAAGAAATGGTCCTGCAATCAGTTTTGGAGTTTTAACAGTCGAGTTGTTTCCATGTCCCAGCTTTCCATAGTCCCCTGAACACACAACGCCCATGCACACTTATTTTTTATGGATCAATTTTAAGGAATAGACAGCACTATGTGAGCATTCAGTTCATACAATATCTCCTGTTTATTCAGAATAATTATCCAGTTATGCATTAGAATACATACATGATCTTTATCAAAGAGAACTTTAGTATTTCAATAATAGAGAAAAAAAATTGTTGTACCGGGACTATCAATCATAAATCAAAAAAAAAAATAATCGGTAAAAACTTCCATTAGTACCATGCAACAGTATACACAAAAAAGCGATTTTGTCTCATATAACTTCTTCCACAACACTGCGAAATTTACATCAGCTTATCCCATTGTTCTAAAATGAAAATAGAAACATCTTTCAAAAGATCCTCCCTGATTTACAAACATGATACAACCCTTCTCTGAAACATGGGGGTAAAGTTTAAAAACAACAACAACTTACCATCCGAGACGCAACCCTATGAAAAAAAAAATGCCCTTCTAAACACTTTCTGTTGAATTTCTCTTTATAGATCTACTCACAAGACAGGCAACAATTTGATCGAAACAGGTCTGTACATCGTGTAACTGCAGTATAGGGTTCATTTGGGGAACAAAAATGCCATATATATTCAATGAAGAAAGAAAACGCTTTGCTTACATGTTCAAATCCAACACTGTAGACAAAAAACTGTGATGTCACTAGTGGGGCAGGTTCAATTCTGACATTAACAAAATTAATAAAATGTTGCTAAAGACCGACATATGATCATACTTCAATGTATCACCAAGAGTATTCTGGTCACACCGAGTTGCTACAGACTAATCTACAGAGCTTTGTTTTTGTATGGGACAGTCAAGAATGCATGTTGTTGTTGAAAGAAAGGGAAAAGAGACAAACAATGATGCAATACTGTGCACTACTGTGTAGGATAGCCTTCCTCACCATCTCCCCAAGAGAACATCTCTCCATCCACAGACAGCGCCAGCGTGTGTCCGTCTGAGCCTTTGGAAGAAGAGATTTTCTTGATGCCATGCTTTGGCTCAAAGACCAGTTTCATGGGGAAAGGCTGGTTGTTGGAATCACCCAGCCCCAGACGCCCATAGCTTCCCTTTCCACAAGCACTTATGGAGAAGTCGTTATGAATGAATGAAGGTGCAGAACTGGCCCGCTTCAATCTGAAATTGATGTGTACGACACCACAGCTGTAGCAGTTTGAAAAGTCACAGAAAATAAGGGTCGTACACACTTACATCATGTTGATCATGTTTCTTCCATTTTAAGTCTTGGAGGTATACTGTTAATTAAGTGATGAGGTAGCAACAGTTTATCTTCAGAAAGACTGGCTGTTTTTCCTTCAGAGTTTTCAAGAAAATAAGAGTTAATGTTCCCAGGAGAAATATGGTGTGGAACAGAGAGAGAGAGAGAGAGAGAGAGAGAGAGAGAGAGAGAGAGAGAGAGAGAGAGAGAGAGATCAGAGACAGAGGAGAGAGAGAGAGCTTGCATCATGCATGCATGTCTGTGTTTGTGTGCATACATGTGTGTAATCTTGCAGTAAGGTGCACACGTGTGTGTGTGTGTGTGTGTGTGTGTGTGTGTGTGTGTGTATGTGTATGTGTGTGTGTGTGTGTGTGTGTGTGTGTGTGCGCGCGCGGTGTACATGTGTGTGTGTGTGTGTGTGTGTGTGTGTGTGTGTGTTGGTGGGTGGGGATGCATGTGGGAGTAAGCTTTTCAGGCAGAGGTACACTGCGGGAAAGGCAGAGACCATAAACCTTAAACGTGTTGCATTTCATTGAATTTTTAACATACCTAATGTAGTTTGTATAACCACAAGATAACTACAATCTACTTTCTATGGGAATAAGCTCACCAAACATTTTACATCTGGAGAGCGACAGCCTTTCCCCATGAAACTGGTCTTTGAGCCAAAACAGTAAAATATTAAGAGAGAATCTCAACAACTGACCAAACACTAATTTGCGTATACTTAGCAACAGTTTTTGTGCATGCGTTTTACCAATTTTGGCATCACTATAAACACTAATGCAAAAAGAGAGACATGCATTGTCTTTTAAAGAAGCAGCAAAAAAGACAAAAGGGATGCCCTAATTGCATACAGAAGTGTGCATGCTCCCCTCCCCCCCCCCCTCACACACACACACTCTCTTTCACACACACACACATATTCAGGGTATGACCTTTTTTCCCTGATTTTGTCCTGAGGACAAATTTTTATCTGCCCTCTGGCAAAACCACTTGCCCATCCATCAACATTAATTAATGTTGAATTCTAAGGAGTACTATAAGACCACACACACACACACACACACACACACACACACACACACACACACACAAAACTTGGGAAAACAGAATGCACACAGACCTAGTACATACTATGCAAACAAAACACTCTGCAATCTCTCTCTCACATATACCTGTCTTCAAACTTGATTTCACTCACATCCACTGACATGCACCAGTAGTTACATAATGGATTAATGAATAACTGGTTACAGAAAAAGAAACATGGGAAGATAAAATTTGTCTTTCCCATTGCAAATACAGTTAACTTTTTCCAATTTCAGGAGTCCAACAGTTCTAAAGAATCAAACATTTGATTTGTGGCACATTCCAGAATAAAGAGCAAGGTACTGACTGTCTACATTACAGATGACCCAGACGCAGCATTTCACAGCCATATTTTGGCATTTTCTGCCTCCGATTCAACTGCTTTGCTTACTGATGGGGCAAAATTGATCTGGGCATGCCTACTAGCAGCATCTGTCCCACAGACTATTTCCCTTGCAGATTTCTGCACATCATTTATTGATCTGGCGTCTTGACTCTGTAGTCATTTTCATAGTGAGCAGCAATTTGATAAAAAGGGAACAGCTTTCACCCCCGTAAGATGTTGCTCTCAACAGGTTATTATAAAGACAAACAAACAGAAATTTTTTTTTAATGCTTTCTCTCTCTCTCTCTCTCTCTCTCTCCCCCTTCCCATGTATGTGATTATTACAGATTTAAAAGTAAAGGTTAGAAGGTTTAGTTTCTAGTACACAGGGAAAATGTATGTTGAAAAGATATCTTTTTCAATTTATCATTGTCCACCAGCTTGTCAGCATCTAGCCAAAAATTAACTACCTGTCTGTTCCATTCTGACCGCCCAATGCCTTCTGACTAAGCCAGTCACTTGGCATGATGTATAATGAAGTTTGTATCATAAACAGCAAACATAAACTGGTAGTTCTGCAAGGGAAATTTTAAGCTGTTGCAGTGATTATCTGATATTAGCAAATTCATGCTGAGCTTTTAATTCTTTGCAGAACATACCTGAGGGCATTCACCACATGTCTAGACATAAGTAATCATCTGCCAAGGGCAGCTAGACAGCCATGACTGTCCTACTGTGCATACATACACACTGGCAACAAAGAAAACAAAAAAAAAATTCATGAACCAAAATATATCATTACAATCTTCGAAAGGTCAAACACATTAAAACATTAATCCCTAAGTTAGATCATGAGAGATACACATGCAAAAGAACCTTAACTGCACATAACACTGATTTCGCAGGCTCAAACAGCTTATCCTACCTAAAAAGACTAAGATCAGCGCGCGAAACTAGACTCAGGTTCCAAAAACCATCTGTATCTTACCACAGGGTTACAAAACATTTCCAATCCAAGCCAAACAGACAAAGAAGTTTATGCAGACCTGCTGAATATATCCAAAGGAGGAAGTCAACTTGGGGGTAAGAATCTTCTCCTGACTGCCCTCGGCCAGTTGATGAGAGTTGTTGTTGCTTCCCCACACATACACCTCACACTCCTCTCGGCCACCGGCTGACCGTGCGGAGCTGGACATGGACATGATGACAGACGGTCTAGTTGTGGACATCCCTCCACCCCCAGCGCCCATGCCGGAGGTACTGGTGCTAGAAGAGGAGGAAGAGGGATGGTTGCTGTTGGTGTCTGGGCCAATGCACCGGTTGGTGTAGTCCTCAGCCAAGCGCTGCAGCTGTAAGAGGCGTTCTAAACTTTCACTGATGCACAGTACTGAACTTCAAGGGTGAAACTGTAGATACTGAAATTGTTAAAATACATCACCAGAAAGATTCACAGCCCCAATATGCCTCTACCATTTATTTGACCCATTAAGAAGGAGACCTAATCCAAAAACAAAGATAAAAAAATAAAAAAAAAGGGGGAAGATAATGCCAGCCCTTCCACTGCAAACAGAGTTACCTTTTCTCATTTTATAGGCCGAGCAAATAATTCTAGTCAAATATTTGATCTGAAGCGCATGCTATGATAACAAACAGGATTTGGGATGCCTATTTTACAGGCACACCATTTCAAATCCTTGTTACATTTGGCATTTTCTCTCTCTCTGACTGAACTGTTAAAGGGACTGATGGAGCAAAATCGCTTCGCTGTAACTCTGCCTATCAGTTGAATCTGTTCCATGGAAATGGTGGGGTCACTCTTGCTGAATGTATGCTGTGACATGGCTACCTTGCTTAAAGATTTTCAAACATAGTCTATTGAGTTATAGCTCCCAAACAGAAATCTAAGCAAGGCAAAATCATGGTTTGCTTCACAATGGCACTGTTCAAAAATCTGTGAGTATAATCCTTGTCTGGAAAAGCTCCACAGAAATGAAATGAACATCTGTTGTTTCCCATTAATCTATCCACAAACATTTCAAAATTCAAATATTTTTGCCATTTTCCTCCCACTGTTTCTCTCCCTTTTTTTTTTTTTTTTTTTTTTTTAGGTAAAGTCGGATAAGCTTCACTTGTTAAATTCTACCATTCATTTTGAAACAAAAAAAGCATTTTTCTTTTCTTCAGTAAGTGAAAATGTATCAATCATTTATATCAGACACTGAACTAGAGCATCATAAGAAGCACATAATCTAAGCAAGAGTTTGCACATATGAGATATACTGCCCCTCTCAAAAATATGCAGCAATACTATCTGGCACTGAAATGGTATGATTTTTCTTTTTCCACAAAGAAATGATTTGGTTTGTTCTTTTGCACTTATCAAATACTGTTTATATCACTATTTTTAATTTGGTGAGCACAAACCAACATGTATAAACAACACCAACAACATATTGCACATACCTCTTTCAGCAAGAGAACAGCTGCTTCATGTATGGCTATTGAATCTTCCCCATCAGTGTACTGCTGGTCAAACGACTGATTCCATGGTCCACCCTGCCAACCAGAAAGTAAATGATAAAAATCAAAAGATTAACTGATTAATTCAGCACCTGAGGAAGAGGGGGGGAGTGATCTCTGTGTGTGGGTGGGTGGGGGGGGGGGGGGGGGGGGGGGTGGAGAGGCTGGAGTGAAGGGATAATTGAAAGTACAAGTGGAGAGGATTTGAATGAAAGGGTAGGGGAGACGAATAGGAATAAATGCTGGGGAAGGTGTGGGCAGAAGATGGTCGGAAATCTGAACCAGTATCAAATTTCTACATCTGCCCAGTTCTTTGATTACAGCTTAACTTCTCTGTGATCAAAAGCAAGTCTTTCCCTAGAGCAACAATGGGTTACTGGTGAGAAAAGATTAATATACTTTCACTTCGTAAAATTTGTTATTTTGCACAGAATGAAAATGATAAAGATCGACCAAGACATTGGTGGAAACTTTAAACTCATATTTTTTTCTGATTCTTCAATTATGTGCTCTTGAAAGACACTTCAGCATATGCTTACCCAACAGAAAATTCCAACCAGTTAATCAAACCTGAGTTTAAAGCCAAGCCCAATCATTGATGATACATAATATGGAGCAAACTGTGCTCATCATGTCACAAGAAATATCGCTTCTTGAATTGAAAGTGTATCGCCCCTGTTGTGAACTTCATGTTGGCTTCAGACAGTACAAGAATATGAAACTTCATATAGTATTATCCATTTAATGCCATGGTATATATTTTAAAGTTACAGAATAATACAGGACCGATACTTAAAATGCACATGTTTCTAGTGCACATTCTGAAAAGTACAATGAAAGCAATTTGTGTTCTGATTGCATGCAAAATGGAATACAACTGGGTTAGTCTGGGAGTGCTGCAATAGTGAATAAATTAGAAGTATTACTGTTTACTTTCACGCTCGTTATAAAGAATTCATTTTCATTTTGTGCCTGTCTGAATGTGGAATATGTTGGAGAAGCTTCCAAAACTACCACTTTAGTTTTGCTGGGACCAATCTTGTGGAAATTACACTTGGCTTAAAACAAGAGGGGGGGGGTACGGAGGGGGGGGGGGGGTGCGCGGGGGGGGGGGGGGGGGGGGGGGGGGGGGGGGGGAGAGAGAGAGAGAGAGAGAATAAAGTGTGTTTGATGTGCCTGTCCAACTTTCTGCACTCTTTAAATTTACATTGTTCTGCCTGTCCCTCTGTTCTTACTCTGACAACCACATACTTCGAATTCCTTCCTATTTCTGGAAACAACATGATTCTAGGCAATGCTGACATTCCCTGTGACACTTCAGAGCTTTCAAACCATGTCAATGCTTCTTTTTTCCTGACTTTCAAGTCAAGACTGAAAACTCATCTGTTCAAAAGGACAACTGCACAATACTATCTGAAGTATACCTTGTCCTTTACGGTTGGCAGGGATATAAACAACATGAATGGAACTGCACTGAATTGAACTATATAGCTGCAAAGAACGACTTAGTGTATCATTCAAAATCTTAGTTATTTCCATTTTGTATATATCTTAAATCTGGATATAACCAAATTTTGTTGTCTGACAGACAAAGTCAAAACCAGAAAAATTATAAATTCATTTTTTATCTGATTTGAACAGTTCAACACAAAATAATGGTAACATTTTGCAGTGGCATTGTAATCTTTCGTTATCATTTTCGTTTCTTGAAATCACTGATGTTATTTTCATCCACACATACTAATTATTCAAAACAAAAACAAACAAACTAAAAAAAATAGCAAGTTTGCACAAATGTTTCCTCCTCCTCTCTCCAGTGACTATGTTCTTTTGCAACAAACAAACCGTGATAAAACCAATTTGCTTCAATTATTTACAGCATAACAAAGAAGAGAGATGAGATGTAGTGTTAGTATTGAACTTAATCTGCATGCTTTGTATTATTGGGGGTTTTTGGTTGAAATGTGTTATTGTTTTACTTCTCAATTAGATTTATGGACTATTTTCACAGAAACGATATAGTACTTTCCCAAACAATCTTGACTGTTTTCCACAGAGTGTGAAACTCACTTATACTTTAATCTTTTACAATTACATACAAACATTTGTAGCTCTAATAATACATCCAAATGGTATGGTGCACTGAACGCATACGGTAAAATTTAAAATCAATGTTGCAAACTTTAAAACTCATGCAGAACCTTTTTTGTTGTTGTGGTGGTGGTGGTGGTGGTGGTGGTGGTGGTAGCGTGTGGTGGTGGAGTGTGTGTGTGTGTGTCACAAAGCTGGCACTAATTCAACTCTTGGCAGTATCGGATGGAATCGTGTGTGATGTGAGGGAGCACAACAGGACAGGAGTGAAATGGGAGGGAGAGCCATTTGTGTCGTGTAAAGTATAACCAAGCTGTGAAACATTCCATATATCTAATTTAAACAACTGTTTGGTAAATGTGTGCCTCTTCTGCAGCCAATTTTCATCCTCATTTTCACTCTCTTTAAATACAATTCGCATCTTCTGGTCATGCTTTAACCATGTCATTTTCAGACTATCTTTCATCCAGATTGTCATTTCTTCATGTTTGACAAGACAGAATGCTCAGAAGACACATCTAGCAGACAAAACACAATTTGAACTTTCAAGTTACCTCAAATAAATTTTGAAGAGAAATATCTGTTTGTCTGTGTGTCTCTCTGACTGACTGAATGATTGACCATACATCTGATGTTGAGATGCTGGTGACTAATTCAATGACAGGTTAAATCAGAGTTCAGACGAAGGAAAAAAGGTTTTGATCAAAAACTGAATTAGTACAAGATATTTTTCCCTAATAACATTGAAATACTTCTGCATATGGAAGCAGAGTGCTATTCCCCATATCCACCCCTCCACCCCCCCCCCCCCCCCCCAAAAAAAAAAAAGGGCAGACAGACTATAAAGAAATAATGATTCAAGAATCATTCACACAAACACATGCACGCACACACACACACACACACACACACACACACACACACACACACACACACACACACACACACACACACAATACACCCAAAGACACGCACACAGACAACCTCACTCACAGCAGACTTGGCCATATCAGTAAGAATCTTGTGGAAGAACTGATGATTGATCCTGCCCAGCTGCCCTTCCTGTGCCCCAGATCGCCTCTCTTCCCCACGGGCAGCTGCAGACACGTGTAGGGCCAAGTCAATCCACTCCAACATGAAGTGCAGTAAACCTCGCTGTGCAGTTATGGCCAACATCAACTCGGCAGCCAACTGCTGGCCAGCTGCATCCGCCCCCGAGGTGGGAGAGGCAGCAAATCTGAAACAAACATTAAAAAAAAAAATACACATACACTAAGTTAGATATGATCTCAAAGCAAAATAAACACATAAACAAAAATCTCTGGAACACACTGACATCAGCCAGATATCACAAGTCTTTAGAGAAGGCATGTTTAAATGTTTCATTAGTAAATTTCTGAGTGATATAGATTTTGGCATTTAAGCTAAATGTGTTTTGTTAGAATAAAACATCCTAGAATTATTGCGTCATGACTCATTAAAAAAAAAAAAAAAAAAAAAATTTCAGCTCTTGTACTCTGACCTCGTGAAAAGATCACCTGAATGAAAAACACAGAATCTGAAAAATTTCCTTATCACCATTGAATCAGATTACGCTTGGTTAGAAAGTGTATCACCCATTTCCACAATACTATCATTGGAAGAGTTTGAATAGACACCATGACTACAGCTCAATCTGGAATGTTGGGAGCAAGGCAAGGAAAAGTGTCATTCCTGAGACTGGCAAAACATACATAGAAAGGCACTTTCAGTGCATCAAAGTAAGTCACACATGCTATTCCTTAAGATCTTCTGGAAACATGCCAAAACTGATCTCAACAGAGCCTCTAATCCTACAGCTGTCACTATCACCTTGAATCTGATCTTTGGTGAAGACAAAAATAAACATCCTAACCTACCTCAGAAATTGTGTGACTTGATTCAAAGCATCTGTGCTGAGAGGGTCAGTCGATTCTCATTGGCCAGGGACAGAGGAGGCAGGGAGGCTACTGTGGTGATCGCTGTCTGCAGAACCTCATGGTCAGGGACAGCTGCCCAACCTGCCGAGCCAGGGCCCAGTTCTGACGGAACAGGGAAAACATCAAGGACAGGCCTGTCTTGACACCAAGTTCCACCAGGGCATCATTGCCAGAAACTGATGACATCCCCGCCCGATCCCTGCCGGTTGTGTTCGGCACTTGTGGAACCAGGGCTTTCTGAGTCACATCCTGCCTGGTGTGGAACTTCTGAGATACGGCATGGTAGATCCTCTGCAGCACAAGCTGGCGCTTTTTCAGCTTCAGAGAGAAGGGCGTGTTGTTGTAGACCACCGAGGCAAGAAACAGCTGGCTGGTATGAAGAGAGTCCAACAAGTGCTCCTGCTCATCAGCGGTTAGCGATTCAGTGTCAAAATCAGCCAAGGCCGGTCCTCCAATGTTAATAGCCTGCGGTGGGAACAGCACAAGCTCTTTGTTGTCCAGAAGGCGTTCATACAAGGCATTCAGGTCGTCAGAGTAAGTAATGGATTCACAGTCTTCTGTAACCCAACTGCTGTTGAGGTGGTCCAACCATTTCAGCTTGAAACTTGCAGGCAGCTGTTTTCTTTTGCCAGCTCACTGTCATTTCAGGAAGGACAAGAAAGCATTTAAAACAACTCTGCATCAAACTTCACCAAAAACTGTTTAATTTGAGCAAACAAAGGGAAAATGAACTGAGCCTTTAAATGTGTGCATGTTTTTTGTTTTTTTTTTAATGTGTAGGAAAATCAGTATGTTGGGTGGACAGGTTCTTTTGTAAAACAGTTCAAAGGATAAAAACAGTCAAAAGGATAATTGACTGTGTATGGTGAAAAGTGGAGTTTTCATTTCTGAAATAAAGAAAATCTGAAAGTATCTCATGATTTGGAACCATACGTGATGTTCAATTTAAACAGATTTGTTACAGATTAAAACAGATTCCTATGCTGAATTAACTCTGACACAGCTAACCTCAATTTATGACATAAATGATGCAAAGAAAACTTAATGAAATGCCCACTGCATAACACTACCTATGAAACTGAAATCTGCTGTATGTTTTGTTATATATATCAGATTCCCTGCCAATCTCCGACACTGACTCTCTCAGGTCTTTCAAATCCAGCCATAAAACTCATGTTTTCTCTCAGCAACAGGTCTGGTTGTAGCATGCCCATCTCAACTGTATGTACATCTGCACATGAATGACCTGTTTGATTATGTATTATGTGCCTGCTTACACGTACATGCATGAATGCTGTGAAGTGTGCATGCATTTAGTTTGTGACTACTGCAAAACAGCATGTGTTAATCTACATATAGTTTGCAAGAGCATTTTAGTGCATATGTGTGAAATAGATGTTATCTACTTTGAAGAATATTATGTGTGATATATAGATAGATAAATACCAATATTTTTTTCTTTAAAGAAGTACTCTTCATCATTACTATCATTATTGCTACTTTTATCAGAGCTCATAATACGAACTCATCCTGTTGTCCATGACAACTTAAATCTTTTTGTAGACAAGTGGAACTGCTGTGTCCACTTGTCTGTCGGCAACCAGTTTTTAACCATGTCAGTGAAAGGGTGAATGAGCTTGAGAGCAGACTGATTATACTTCTCTCCTCCCAGACAAGGCATGTTACATACAGTGTCTGTATGTGTGTTAATGTGTGTGTGTGTGTGTGTGTGTGTGTGTGTGTGTGTGTGTGTGTGTGTGTGTGTGTGTGTGAGAGAGAGAGAGAGAGAGAGAGAGAGAGAGAGAGAGAGAGAGAGAGACAGAGAGAGAGAAAGAGAGTGTGTGTATGTGTGTATGTGTGTGTGTGTGTGTGTGTGTGTGTGTGTGTGTGTGTGTGTGTGTGCGCGCGCGCACACGCACACACACACGTTAGATAGAGACACTGAGACAGTAAGAGACAGATATAGAGAAATAGCCAGCCACACAAACAGAGACAGGGGCAGAGATAACCAGTCAGTCAGCAGTCAGACAAACAGAGACAGAGACAGACAGAGAGTGAGAGAGAGGTTTCAAAAGTAAATGTGAATGTCAATAATACTGGACATCAAAAGAAATGTTAATTGGTAACCAAATTCAATGGTCTATCAACTTGCTCACAAATCTTTAGGTTCATTTGATGCTTTGTTGTACATATATCTAGCGTTTTTGCATGTTACATTATTCATCTTTCATGTGACTGTGTATACAGAGTGGCGCATAAATATGGGACCTTGGAACAGTTGAATACTTCATGCATAGTTCTGCAACATTGAAAATTACATGGCCTCTGCCGTAATGTAAGTCATGGAAAAAGATTTTCAATAGACACAAAGAAAAAGAAAATAATACTGTTCCTTTTAAGAGTTCAAAGGGCCTGAAAAAAGTTGTGACAACAGTAACTAACGAAAATTACTTCCATAACCGTGTGCAACACCTGGCGAATAAATTAACTACAAGAACACACGCTTTTGACAACACTAAAATTCAGCACTTAAGAATGACAAGGCATTCTTCGTTAAAATAACCTAACATTGTTTCAAAATGTCAATGGCCAATGGTAAACACAACAGCTTTTCCATTCCTTTTGGAGTTTTGTTTGATTGCATAACATATGCAATGTTGGCCTGCTGAACACATGCTGCTGAATCATAACATTTCTAATGGCATTGAGGTATTACATTACCGTCTGAGAAATTCCATTCATGTAACCATGATTCAATCACTTAAATCTAAGCATAAAATTTTATTTGGCTTGTGCGTGTTCTTACTCTGATTATTCATGTGTAAGGTAACAACATAACTGCTTACAAGAGAAGAAGCCAGCCCAGTTTATGATTTACTGTTGGTTCAATTGCCCTTTATATAGGGCAAGTTTGCTATTCTACAATCATTACTGCACATACTTCTTGTAAATTCTGAAGAGTTTGCGAACAGTTTGACTAGATGAGAAGCATATTGAAAAGAGGAACATTTTCTTCTGAGAAACTCACATTGTTATGTTCATTTCGACTGTACATCTTATTCATGTTTGATAATCAATATTATTGTTGGTAACATGTGAGCACAAGTTACAATGTGACTCACACTGTGTTTTTGTTTTGGTACTTTTGTTTAAATGTAAATTAGCAGAACATATTTTCAAGACAAAAGTAAGAGCCTAAAAAAAAAAAAAAAAAAAAAAAAAAAAAAGCACACACAGACACAGACACTTTGCCAGATAATTGTTTCCTGTGACCTACACTGACACACACACTTTGTCAGATAATTGTTTCCCGTGCCCCAGTCATTCCCCAGAATTATGCATGCCCACAAAAAAATTTCCTTTAAAATACTACCCATCCACACACAACAAAGACCATCCCTCATTTTGTTCTGTTTGATTTATGGTTTCCAGATTAGAAAATCAAAGTGTTCACACTTAATGCAGCAGTAGGCAAAGTGTGTGACCAGTTGAATGAACAAGGAAAAGTGGTCAGACACAAGAGTTTTTTTTTTACTCCTGAGCAAATCAGTTACCAATACAGATTGCGTGCGTGCGTTCGTGCGTGCGTGCGTGCGTGCGTGTGTGCGTGCGTGCGTGTGTGTGTGTGTGTGTGTGTGTAGGTGTGTGTGTGAGTGTGTGTGTGTTGTGTGTGTTGTGTGTGTGTGTGTGTGTGTGTGTGGATAAAAGACAGTTCTCTATACTATCAAAGTTAAAAATCATATTCTTGATACATCTTCCAACTTACTTGTTACTGTTTGATCACGACAAGATTCCTTGCCTTTACCAGTTGATGTAAATTACCATCCCAGTCACCAATATGAAAAATCCTGAAATGAAGAAAACAGTATAAAAAAGTTCATGCAACTCAAAGATACAAAAACTTGCAAAACACTTTGTCAGTTTATACAGTGAATATGATAAATTTTGAATGATAGATATACTCCTGTTAAACTAAATTTGCTGTTAACAGGCACTCCATAGCAACAAAACAGTTCTGGACAGTATTTTGAGAAATTTTTGTTTGTTTCTACCAGCACAAAAACAATGTAAGCATTACTACCAAGCTGTCAGTGAATATTGTCATTCAGTTTTTAGCGTCCTGGTGATTTGTTTTTCTTTCTTTCATTTCTTTTCTAAAACCTTCAAGCTCTCCTCTGTGTATCTTCAAACAGGAAAAAAAAAGGTGCTCACTTAATTCCATTTTCCTGCATTAAGGATGAAATACAAGATGCAAGCTACATAAAGTTACTTTTCATTCAAATATCTCTGCCTCCATTCCTAACTTAAGGGTAACTACGCTCCAAAGTTCTGTGAGTACAATCTTGCACACAACAGTCAACAATCGCAGTAGAAAGTTAAAGTATGACCCTTAAAGCACCAAAGGCACAAAACAGATTAAAGTTCCCTGCCTGAGCAGGCACACATAACACTGAAAGATCGACATCAGATTACATGTGCTTAACAGTCATCATGACAAAACCTGCCCTGAAATTTAAGTTTAGAAAATTTACACTAAAATAATATTTCAATACAAAGTTGAGTCCCATTCAGATGATTCATAGCCCTGCACACCACCATAGTCAAGTAAAGACTGCCTACCTTGTGAAATGCATTGGTTTTTTTTTTTCGCATTGGTTATTTCCGGTCTATAATATGTCACAACATACTTGAATTACTGTTCATTGCAAATGTTAGTCTTGACAATGTGAAACATGCTGCCAATTTTTTTTTTTTTTTTTTTTTTTTTTTAACCAGAAGCATATCCTTATTGAGAATACTAATGAGGATACTATAATATACTTAATCAAGATTCATTTTCAAAAAGGGCACAAAATTTACAAACTTTTCACAAACAACTGGACTAAAGTTCCAGACTCAATATATAAAACAAAGACTCACATCTAAAATGACTTTTTCTATACATTTTACCTTTCTTTCTTTTAGAGAAAGGACAACCCACTTCATTCAATAAAAGCAGAATTCACTCATCATGATGCAACCATTGGTAGGATCTATTTTCCTAAGTATCTCCAAACAATTCTTAAGTTCCAAAAAATTGGCCTTTGAATCCATGTTGAAAACTGAATTCACTGGCAATAACCTAATACTTTTTTTTTTGTTGTTTTTTGTTGTTGAGGGACAGCATCAAAGAACGAAAACTTTACAAACCAAAGCCAGTAATTACAGACTTTCAAGGCCTTAAAAACATATAACCCTTATTCCCAACTTTTCCATGGGAAATACACCTGAATGAACCAAGGGGCCCAGAGAGGTACTCTCCTAAACTACTGAACCAACTAGCTGGTAGGAATCCTGCATCACCCTTGGAAACCTGTATTATTTTGACATAGTGTGCAGGCACATAGGAGGCATTCCTTACATCAAGGGACATAACTGCACCCAAGCAGATACCACTGTGCAATGGCTATTTAACTTTGCATGCAAGAATCTCAACAGAAGTGTCCCCATGGAAGTACCAGCCCATAGCAAACTGATGCCTGCATCCTACTACCCCCCAGCTTTAGCTGTTTCACAGACAGGTGAATTCAGTTCAAGCTGAGACACAGCAATGCTTTGGCCACATGCCATCTGAAGAGGATCCCTGTTTGCAGTCTGGTCAGCAGTCAACAGGACTTTCCCCTGTGGTCAGTAGATATCTTTCTTCACTATCAATGGGCCCTTCCCCAGAGTCGGACAAATGGTTGACAAGAAAAAGATGCATCCAAATGTGCCAGTGGGACCCAAAGAAGTACTGTCCTCACCTGCTGAACCAACCAGGTCGTAACAGTCCTGTACTTCCCTTGGAAGCCAGCACTGTTTTGACACAGGGTAAAGGCACATACAAAGCATTTCATCAAGACATCAAAAACATTCCTGGCAGATGCCATTAAGTGACAGTAACGGGATGTAACAAAACAGAGCCTCCACGAAAGAGTCCCAACGGATACACCATCCCTAATTACATGACTGTATAGCCCATCAATGAAAGGCTCCACCATCAAGCAAACTGATGTTTGCATCCTGCAGCTCCAATCTTTGCCGTTTTGCTGACAGATGAAGTCAGTGCACCTCCAGACAGCCAAGCTTTTGCCACATTGTCTTACATACCCTCTGAATCCTGGATCATGAGTTACATGCCCTCTGCAGAGAATCCAAGGTAGACGCGCATACAGAGTATCAATTTATTTTAACTTTTCCAAAAGTTTTAAAGACTATGTAATATGTACACCTAAAATCATTTTTGAGTTTTTAATTGGATATGACTTTCCAATAACAATCACTATCAGGGCTAAACAGTGACTGTGTTTTCACTTACTTACTCGCTGCAAAAATCACTTGCCCAAATGTTTTATGCACTAGCCTGGATATGAGATCGAGAAGTTTATTGCCTCAAACTAAAAACTGTCCAGCCAGTTCTGGTTGATTATAACATAAATCGCCATTGCCGTTCTAAAGACAGCAACCAAGAGCATGTTGCCTTACGGAAGCAGTGCCACTGTCTTTGTCTCCACACAGCTGAAATTGTTCTTAACTTTCCGACAGCCCTCACACTTGTGTTTTTGTTTTGTAACATGAACAAAGTAACCACTGGACATCAAAATTTTCTTTAAATAGCCCTGCCAGCAATATCTGGGTAACCCCCCCACCATTCGCCAAGGCAATGCACATGCTATAGGTAGTCAAGCATTGATTAACTATCATTAAGTCAAGCTCTATCAACATAACAAAGACCAATATTTAAGTGGAGTTATAAATATTTACTGAACATTGTAGTCAGTACTTTTAAATATCAAATATGATGTACAAACCACAGGAAAGTACCTAAAAAAAAAAACCCAAACAAACCAGACTGCATAACATATATATGAAGATATGCTTTTAAGTATTGGGAGTGAAATATAAAAGGCACCAATCACTATAAATCACCAAAAACTGTTATGGTATATTTACATCCCCGGCATACTGAGCTGAAAGTAAAAAAATCATAACTAAAGATCTTCACAATTGTTTGCATTCATACAAAACTATTTCTTGAAGTATCAGCAGTGAACTGTTGTGGTACACAGGATGCATACTTACACTGAAACAGTACTTCACAGAGTTAAAACACACACTGATTTCAAACTAACACATACTGATTTCAAACTATTTAAAACCACAGAAGTCTTCTATCGACAATTACAATTTGTTTCTAAATCACCTTTCAAACTGAATCAGCCACAGCTGCTAATCATAGTCTTTGCAATGTGCAAAGCGTAAAATTCATATTCTGTTAGCCTGATGTTTTTTAAAACACCTTGTTTACAGACCAGTCTATTTGAAGTGAGATGGGTGGGGTGGGGGGAATGCAAATTGAGGAGGGAGTTAGGGGTGGGGGGGAGGAAAGGGGAGGAAGAGGACAAAGGTTACATTATTATGAGAGACTGTCAGACTGCACAGGCTACTGGTGTAGAACAGGAACCTCTAATCTGTTGTGCAACTGATCTGGTTTTCAAAACTGGCTAATCATGCAGCAGATTGCATAAGTTCTATTACAGCATGTTGATGGACAGTGTTATGTCAGGTCTTCTCAACATTCTGCTCCTGAACTACAATTTATACAGATTCAAGAAGAACATCGTTACTGCATGCAAATGTTTATAATTTCATGATAATAGTAATACGATCAAAAACACACAAAAAAAATTACATCTTCCTCCAATTTTTTCATTTTACCTAACATATTCTGCTCATATGACGTCAAAATTTTAATTTTTAGCTGTACTGTAAAATGTCTTGATGCCACCTCTTATACAATGACCTGACAAAGTCCTTACAGGACTGGTGTCCTGTGTGTGATGAATCAGTGCCTCCTCTGGTGGGTCCCTCATGACAATCTGACACGGACTACTCCCTGTGGATTAGCGGTGCCAGGACTCTGGCAGGTCGGTTCAGTCGGTCTGTGGTTGTGGATGAGAGATCAGAATGAGTGGCGTGAATGCAGTGACACCGAGGTAGCACAGAAAATGGGACAGCAAAAAGGTCCTTACAGGACAAAATGTGACGTTCCTTTTTTCGCCACCGTCGAATTCTTAAATGTTTTCACATTTCTTGCCATGGATCATCATGCATAGTTCTGTCAAGATGATTATTTATTCAATGGGGGGAAAATTGGCAGTAAGGCCATTATTAAAGGGCTAAAACTGGCAAAGAATGTAATCTGATCTTCTCAGACATAATACTGATGTTCAGTTATTTTACAAATCATAGATGGTGTTTGATTATTTAGGTCAGTAATGATTCAAAACCGAAATATTCAATTACAGCTTAAGTCATTGTTTGTTAACATAGTAATCTCACTGATTTTGTCAGCTTCATCTGCGTCAGAGTATGTAGAAGAAAAAAAAAATTTCAAATGCGACATTCAGTTTCTCATGAGTCATGTTGAATGCAAAAGCTCAAAGCTGTCAACTAAGTGAATTTACTGACATGTCTCATCCCCAAACTTACGATACTATAGTCATATCTTGGCAAACAGTGGTGCTGAAAATCTTAATATAATTTGAACAGAAACAAAAGCTAAACTTTTCTGGGTCAGTAAACATTACTGCAAAAGACTGCAAAGAATTTTGATAATGTCGCTATACTCTCAATACGTGAGAAAACTCATCTTGGTATGATTAGCAACAGTGTCCATGGTGGCACACTAGCTATCAGTCAGCAACAATATCGTACGCAGGAAAAGGGACTTTGGGGGATAGGATGATGCTTCAATAGTCAGTTCTTTTAAAAATTCAACAGGTGTACCTGGGGCTTGACTTATTTCAGTATTCACCACTTTTCACAAGTGTCTCACCACCTAAGAGTAGACATTGTACTTTACATAATGATTTGTTCTTTGCATGAACACACACACACACACACACACACACACACACACACACACACACACATGCATGCACGCACGCACACACACACACACACACACACACACACACACACACACACACACACACACACCACTTGATAATAAAGAATAAATATTCTTCAACACCAATATCAGCTTAAACAGGATCATTCACTACCAGAAACTTCTGTTCAAGCTCATAAATACTTGAATTGCAGGAACAGCACAAGCATAAATCTAGAACAGCCTAGATCCATGTTGTACAAAATCAACAGCAGAAGTTTCCACAGCAAAACTAATAAACAAAATTCAGTTTCAGTTTTACTATCCACAGCCAGCCATAACCAGCATTCTAAAAGAGCTAGCACTACATCATACAGAGGACCGTTGCTCCTATTCTGCAAAGTATAGCTGTGGAAGTCTCCATCCATGACACGGTTGAGAACAGTTACGTAGAGCTGGTTCTGGCACTAAAAAAAAAAGCAAACAAACAAACAAAAAAAAAACAACAAAAAACCCATCTTGAGGCTACTGCTGAGCATGTTTTCCCCCTAACTTTATGACCATGAAACCACCATATGACATATATCGGACTGCAAGTACAAAATATATTCTAGCAAACATTCTCACTCATGTAAGTGACAACTCTGCTATCAATTTTGATTATCATAATCATTATTGGTGCCCATAACTACAATTGTACAAACAGCTTGGTTTTATTACATTTCCTAATCTTTGGAACTTTACTCAGCAACTGTATTTTCTAGAGAGCAGACTGTCAAGAAT
>JADBJO010000428.1:135000-152500 GCA_016801955.1 Conus betulinus | reverse complement strand
CCAGATCCCCTACACCCTCACACACACACACACACACACACACACACACACACACACACACACACACACACACACACATAGGCCTATACACTGGCTCTCCTACATTTCTTCTTCTTCTTCTTCCTAAAAGACTGGTTCACTCAAAAAACGAGTAGGTCACCAGCGCGCATGTTAAAAAGTAAAATAAAATGAAATAAAGTGCGACTCAGCCTGTTGGCCCCTGGGGCGAAATTTGGCAACAAGGGGTCGCACACGATATTCAAAAGTTAAAAGCTGTAGAATGTTCTTTTAGATAGGATCAAGCAAGAGCTAACTCCTTTTGGTACGATCAAGTCGTTGTTTATTCGACCCGGATGTCTCTACGTTTCCTAGTAACATCGGATATGCTTAGCAAAAGGTTGCAAGGGTTATGTCTCTTAGGTGATACGGTGTTCGTCATAATATGCTACACCTCCCCTTTAAGTCTCTCACTTTGTATATAACATGTTAATTAAAACTGTGTAAATTATGTATGTCAAAGTATGAGTCAACTTTTCTTGGGTATGAATTCTATCACAGATCAAGTCTTATTGGTCTGACTATTCGTCTTCCATATCTGGTGGAGAGTTGTCTGGAACTCAGTGGTGTGGCTGGTGAAGTTGGTTCTGGTGATAGTTGGCTTGTGGCTGGTGTGTGTACAGCTGGTGTACGTTGAACAGTCACTGGTGATTGCACCGATTGTCTTGGCAGTGCTGGTTGGTTTGTAGCTGATGTGTACACACATCTGGTGAAGGGCCTGCATTGTACAGCCACTGGTGTGTTTGCTCTGATTGTCTTGGTGGTGATACTGGTGTTGGGTTCACTGGTATTGGTGGTGGATTGTCTTTGACCAACTGGATGGGTATGACTGCTGCTCGGTTGCGTCTGACCGTTCCCTTTGGAGTCCTGAGGATGTAGGAACGAGGTTCATTGGTGTTGGAGATGACATTGCCTGGGCGTTGCATGTCACGGATCCATACTTGGTCACCAGGTTGAAGAGCTGGCAGTGTTCGTGCTGCATGTCGTTGATTGAAGTTGTTTCGTGACTTTTCCTTGATGGCTGCCTCTTTCCTCTGTACCATGTCATGATCTGGGTTGGAAGGCTTCAGGATAGTTGGGAAAACTGGCACAATCGTTTGCAGTTTCCTTCCCATGAGGAGCTCAGCAGGCGATAGTCCATTTTGTAGAGAGGTTGCCCTGTAGATGAGGAGAGCAAGGTACGGATCCTTGTTCTTCTTGAGTAACTGTTTGAGTGTCCGTACGGCTCTCTCTGCTTCACCGTTAGACTGGGGGTGTTTGGGCGAGCTTGTCACATGTGCGAAGCCATAAGCTGAAGCAAACTCAGAAAATTCATGAGAAGCAAACTGAGGGCCATTGTCAGAGACCACAACACTAGGTATACCGTGAGCTGCAAATATACTCTTGATTTGGTGGATTGTTTCAGTAGTTGTGGTTTTGCTAAGAAGTTTGACCTCAATCCATCTGGAATAATAGTCCACAACGGCCAAGTATGTCTTGCCAAACAATTCGAGAAGATCCATCCCTAAACGTGACCATGGGCGATCAGGAAAGGATGATGGGAGGAGGGGGCTCCTTCTGTTCTAGACGGTGAATGGCACAAATATGACATTTTCGCACCATCTCTTCTATTTCAGATGTGATAATTGGCCACCACACTGACGATCTTGCTAGTCCATTGCATTTAGTGATGCCAAGATGGCCGGTGTGAAGTCGATTGAGAATGTCTGTTCTCATGGATTTTGGGATGACAAGTCGATCATCAAAGAGTAGCATGTCATCAACAATTGTAAAATGTTCACGATTCATGCAGTATTGTTTTAGAGCTGGATTCTCTGGCATGTACGCTGGCCAGTTTTGACTAGTGTAGCTGCGGACTTCCTGCAATATTTCGTCTTCTGTTTGTGCTCTCTGGATTTCATGCAGTTTCTTTGTCGTTGCTGGCAAGATCTCGATGGTCTGTTTAGCAAATGCTGTGACGTCATCAAGGAGATTCACATCAGCTGAATCAGGTTCATCCACGGGTGCTCTGGATAGAGTGTCAGCGGTGATTTGCATTTTTCCCTGCACGTGGACTATCTTGGGGTTGTATTTCATCAGACGCAATCGGAAGCGTAGAATACGGGGGGGCGGCATTTGTGAAGTTCTGTAGTACCAAGAAGTGGGACCAGAGGTTTATGGTCTGTTTCTACAGTGAAGATAAGACCAAGAATATAATCACTGAGTCTTTCACATGCCCACGTTACTGCCAGTGACACCTCTATCGTGGCATAATTTCCTTCTGCATCACTGAGAGAGCGAGAAATGTAACAAATTGGACGTCGCGATCCATCAGTTTGTATATCTGAAGGAGAACAGCTCCGATGCCAGAATTGGAAGCATCCGTGGCGATGATGGTGGGTTTTTTAATATCATAGTGAGCCAGAACCTGCGGAGAGGTGAGTAACTGTTTGATGTGTTCAAACGTTGACTGTTGATCTGGACCCCACAACCATGTAGCATCTTTGTGGAGAAGTTGGCGAAGAGGCGCGTTGATTTCAGCCAAGCTGGGGACGAATTTCGCCAGCTGGTTTACCATTCCCATGAACCTCTGAAGTTCAGTGACTGTGGTGGGGGCTGGGAAGTTTTTGATGGCGTTTACCTTGTCTGGATCAGCTCGAATGCCATGTTCGTCAATGATATGACCCAAGTATTTCACAGAGCTTTTTGAGAACTCACACTTCTCATTTAGTGTGACCCCTGCATTTTGTAGTCGCTGTAGAACTTCACGTAATATTGAATCATGGGTTGCCTGATCGCGTGCATGGACGAGGATGTCATCGACGAGGATGTCATCCATATGACATATTACACCTTCAATGTCGGTCAGGATTTCAGACATTGTTCTCTGAAAAATCTCAGGTGCTGAACTGATGCCAAACGGTAATCTGTTAAAACAGTAGCGACCAAAGGGTGTCACGAAAGTAGTGAGAAGCTTTGATTCCGGACAAAGTGGGATCTGCCAAAAGCCGCTTTTTGCATCTAACTTGGTGAAGACTCTACTGTTTCCCAGTTTTGCTAGACTTTCGTCGACTGAGCTCATTGGGTGTATTTCTCTCTGTACTGCCTTGTTTAGATGAGTGAGATCGACACAAATTCTGACAGCTCCACTGGGCTTTGGGACTACCACTATACCAGAACACCAGCTTGTTGGTTCACTGACTGGCGTGATAACTCCCTGTTTCACCATAGATTCCAGTTCTGCTTTAACCTTTGGAATGAGCGGTTGGGCTACCTTCCTGGGTGTATAAATACAAACTGGGCTTGCATCATCACGAAGCTTAATTTTGTATGGATTGTCAGTCCTCCCCGGGCCAGATAATAGATCTGGGAACTCATCCTTGATGGAATGTGTGGGTGGCGGCGTGTTGATCATATCAACGCGTTTCACTAGTCACAGGTTTACACAAGTGTTTCTGCTGAGTAGAGAACAAGGTTGATCATTGAGGATGTATATCGTCTCCTGGACCATCCTGCCATGGTAGGTAATTGTAGCTTGTAGAGAGCCAAGTGGTGAGATTGTAGATCCTCCTGGACCACGAAGAAGTTTGCTTGAATTGTGCAGTTTGTCCCTGTAGCCATGGTTCTTTAGTACTGACAACGGAGACTGAAGCTCCCGTGTCTAACTTGAAGTTTGTAGGGTGTCCATTGACTTCCAGCGTTGCTGTCCATTGGCTGTCTTGATCTTGCTCAATGGATCCGAGGAAGCAGTCTGTAGTGCTACTTGTTTCTTCGCACAAGTAATTAAAGTCAGCTGTATCATCAGTCAGTTGATATACTTTCGTTTTGCTGCTGCGACATACTGTTTTGTAGTAGGGCCTTTCTTTCCACATGCTGAGCAGGTTGCATTCTTGGCTGGACATTTTTCCCTATGGTGATGTTCTCGACCACAGTATCCACACTGTCCTTGAGACGAATGATGTTGGAACTGCTGTGATCTGGGATGTGGCTTGAGAAAATGTTTTGGGATGTTGATGGTTTTTGGAGTGATATCCTACTGCATTGACTGTATGATCCACTTTTTCTCTGATAATGGACTGGGACTGTCGTCTAGCTTCAGCCTGTCGGCTTAGTTGAACTGCTTCAATAAGGCTAAGAGATGCCCTTGACTGTAGGTTATCAGATAAATCATCATCCAGTACTCCTACAACAATCTGTCTCGGATAAGTTCATCTCGTAGTGTTCTGTATTCACAATCATCAGCTAGTTTGTATAGATCTTGTACGAACGAATCGATTGACTCGCCAGGTTTCTGTCTTCTTTGGTTGAATTTTGCTCTGGAAAAAATCGTGTTTTTTCTTTGCACCAAAGTGTCCATCAAAGGCTTGAAGAAGCTCTGTGTACGAAATGGTTGCCTCGTTGATATTGAGAGTGATTAAAATATAATCTGCAACATCTCCCATGCAGTATAGGAACGTATTGACCTGCTTGTCTCTGGTTCTATATTGATGCTGGTTCTGTAACGTTCAAAACGTTGTCGCCATTTTGTCCAGCTTTCTCCTGTGCCATCGACAGTTTTTGGAAAGGGAAGCTGCAAGCGTCGAACTGGGTCAGCTTCCCCTGTGTGCTGTGTTGGAGCATCTAGTGAAGGGTTCTCCATGTTTTTTTTTTTTGTTTTTGTTTTTTTTTTTTTTTTTTTTTTTTTTTTAACCACTAAACCGCTGCCACCATGTAGAATGTTCTTTTAGATAGGATCAAGCAAGAGCTAACTCCTTTTGGTACGATCGAGTCGTTGTTCATTCGACCCGGATGTCTCTACGTTTCCTAGTAACATCGATATGCTTAGCAAAGGTTGCGAGGGTTACGTCTCTTAGGTGATTACGGTGTTCGTCATAATATGCTACAAAAGCAATGGCCAGATTCAGGCCCAGGTAACCATAAGATATCTGGGCAAGTTAAATTAGAAAAATCAGTCAATATGCAGATTTCAAGACTGTCTTATCAATTTCATTTTTAAATGAGACAGCATTTGTGGCAATCTTGATGGCACCCGGCAGTGAGTTCCACTGCCATACAGAACTAGGATAAAATGAATGTAGGTGGCTGTCAATATTTGATGCAGGTATGGCATAAGATTGACCGGCACTTTTGGTGCTACTTTTATTCAGTTTCAAAGTATGCATGTTCAAAATAGGCTACAAAATCTCACAAGAACGTGATTTTTCGCACACCTGGCCCCAGAGACATAATCATAATCACCATTGCTTAGAATTGAGCTTGCATAAGTAATGTTAACTGGAGGGGGGGGGGGGGGGGGGGGGGGGGGGGGGGGGGGGGGGGAAGGGGGGGTACCAAAAGGAAATTATCATCCAATTTAGCAAATACAAGATTAGTTACTGATTTAGTCTACTGAAAATTCTATTTGGTAGACAAAAATACGTTCCTGTAAGTAAATCAGTGTGCAATGCATATATATCACCAGGAGGCCCTGAGTCTTTCAATTATCAAGAACATAAAATTTTAGTGAAATCTACAAACCCACCGTCCCAAAACGGCTTGTTCTGCATGGACCAAAAGAAGTCCCCCCCCCCCCCCCCCCCCCCCCCTTTTTTTTTTTTTTCAAATTCAAGAAAAAGTGTGACACATGCAAACATTCGACAAACACCACTACACTTACCTCCCCATGGGATAACAGATCATGGGAAATTAAAGAACACCTCACGTGTATCACTCCAAATGTGGTATACGTGTTAAGATGCAGCCTCCGTCCAGACGAATGGTATGTGGGTCCAACCGTAGATATTAAACGGGGTGGGCCAACCACAAGAGCGATGTGAATCTGGGGAAGATAAACAAAGGTATGGCTGCCAATCATGTATACACGTGTTCCCATCCCGAGGACAGGAACCTGTCCTTTTTGTCCATATGCCGGATCGAATCTGTGAGGGAGGAAGGTGAACTCTTGTAAAGAGAACTCTATTGGCAGCAAAACTGGGCTCACTCGTTACTGGTCTCAATCGAAGAAAGGACTCGAATGTCATAATAAAAAAAAAAGGGGTCCATTACCAGAAAGAATAATTAGATCTCCTGTATAATCCTGCTTGGATTGATAGTCAGATGGAAGTGACCCAAAAGAAAGAGTAGAAATAGAAGTATATTTTGAAAACCCTTTCCAAGGATCTAGGTTAAGCACCCTATCTACAATATAGAAAACTACTCCTACTTTTTTGGTAAAATTGTAGAGACCCATAATAGATAGTAAAGCCATTCGAATCGGTAGGGTCCTGTGTCCTATTTTAGTACTGGAACAAAAAGAGTGGGTCAACTGATAGCCAGAATAGTATGAGAGCTGTGGGTAAAAAAGCAAGATACGAACAACAACAAAAATAACTTCAATAAACTATTCTCCGTTAGTTTTACGATGATTCACCCCACTGCTGTGAGTTAGCTACAGTTACCTAGACAGAACCCAAACAGGATCTGCTCTGCTGGCTGTGATTGGGAAACGGCGAATGAAGCGAAGGCATTAAACAACTGCAATACATCAAACAGATGGCGGATAAACCTGCAACCTCAAATTTACAGAGTTTTCCTATCGTATAGAGGGCAGCGTTGGTGCAGGTCCCTCTGACAGAAGACAATGGATGTGTCAGGCCGTGGTGTGTTTTCTGACGGGAGGGGCACAAGGTATCGGACGTGCTGTCACTGCCGCTCTGCTGGAGAAAGGAGCCAGGGTAGGTAGACACAGCTGGACACAACTTGTTCTCTCTCTCTCTCTCTCTCTCTCTCTCTCTCTCATCTCTCTCTCTCTCTCTCTCTCTCTCTCTCTCTCTCTCTGCTGTGTGTGTGTGTGTGTGTGTGTGTGTGTGTGTGTGTGTGTGTGTGTGTGTGTGTGTGTGTGACAGATTAAACTAAAACATAATTTTCTTTGACAAATTAACCTAAGGTCGGTCTGTCTGTCTGTCTGTCTGTCTGTCTGTCTGTCTGTCTGTCTGTCTGTCTCTCTCTCTCTCTCTCTCTCTCTCTCTCTCTCTCTCTCTCTCTCTCTCTCTCGTATTCATTCGCTTAACGGTTCTTCATTTTATCACTATAGTTATATTTTTCATTTTTCTCTCCTTATTAAGCGGAAGTAGATATTTCAGGTTCTGTTCTGTGACGTCAACCCTGAGGTCGGCAAAGCCACGGAAGAAGAACTGCAGAAACAATATGGCAAAGAGAATGTGGCCTTTGTGCAGTGTGACGTCACGGATGCCGATCAACTTCAAGGTAACCATATCAAACGTCTGAACATGACTCAACAAAACAAAAGCAAAACAGAAACAAAAAACAAGAACAAACAAACAAACAAACAAAAGCTGAACTCTGCAACAGCAGCAGTAGCTACAATGAATGGCATAAACATTTTTGTTGCATCTCTCCTTTGCACTCAAATTATGTCAAGTAACAAATTGTTATCGAACAAAAATGATTCAAGAGTAAAGATATGCTTTGCTAGTCCCCTCACGCACTCTTTTTTCTTTTTTTCTTCTTCTTTCTTTTTTTTTTTTTTTTTATTTTTATTTGGGTGTGTTTTTATCCGTACATAGGAACACAAAGGCAGAACAAACAAAAACTAAAGTGGCCCCCTGGCAATGGACGTGACTCTACTTTAAAAATGTCTTTGTTACTGATTTGCAAACTGTTTCAAGTATATCGTAACCTTTCTCTTCAGCGATAAAAAACAGGCTCCTCTGATACCTTCAATAATCCTCTGTAAAGCAATGGTGTCTTTGAACATTGTCCTGATCTCTCTCTCTCTCTCTCTCTCTCTCTCTCTCTCTCCTCCTCTCTCTCTCTCTCTCTCTCTCTCTCTCTCTCTCTCTCAAGTATCACAGTGTAATAACCAGCATGGATAAAAAAGAAATGGAAAAAAAAAAGGCTTGAGTGTTAACTATACAACTGAAGACAGTGACTGGAACGGTACGGTGACTTACTGCGTGCCGAATATTATGAACTGATAACACGTTTGAAGAAACATTTCTGGGAATATCAGACATTCATCCAGAGTATAAGTCAAAAAGAGAATAGCTTTTATCACTGGAAATCCTCTGAGAATTTCATAGCAAAATGGTAGTAATTATGACAAAGCATTTTTTTTTTTTTTTTTAGTAAACTGTCAGTAATTATGGCAGAGCGAAATTTTATAGTAAAATGGCAGTCATTCGACAGAGCCAAACCTTATGGCAAAATTGTGATTATCATGACAGAGCGAGAAATGAGTGTACACGGTTTTTCATTTTTCTAACTGAAATTGACACTTCCCTATCAGAAATTGACACTATTGTATAAGGCATATTAAATTTCATGTTCGTTTTCGTCTCTCGTTGCTATGACAGGCGGATTGCTTGACACATTCAATGGTCATGTTCATAGCCTACCCTCTTTCATAGTTTTAAGTCACTGCAAAAAAAAAAAAAAAAAAAAAAAAAAAGAAAGTGCAGAAGACAGGGAGATGGAGGACTGGGGAAGGGGGGGGGGTTCGGGGGATGGTCACATTCAAATAGTCGAGCCGGTTATATTAAACTTTTTAGCATTAAAAGGTTTTTGCCTTTCCGACATTTTTTCGGGAAGGGTGGTGGTGGTGGTGGTGGGGGGGTGGTGATGGTGGTGGTTTACATCCAAATATTCGAGCCGTTTGTATCAAAGTTTTTAGCAGTAAAAGTTTCTTTTTTTCGTTCTCTTCCTCATATGTTTCCTGGATGAAAAGCTTCATGGTGTCACAAGATCAGATTGTAGCGAAAGCTGGTTATATCAAAGTGACTTTGCAAGTCCCTTTGACCTGTGTTACACATTGGTCTTTTTGCTCCAGGAATTGACTTGGTTTGGGACTTAAACCTTGCGCTGCAATTTGTATACAATGTTTGCATCAACGTGCTCTCAGCCATTCATTGTGCCCGTGATCTGCTGCTCTCAAAAAAAAAAAAAAAAAAAACCTGATTTGGCTTGACCTTTCTTGTCACTCTCCTCGACATTTATGGAACGGGAATGTTCAGTATTTATGTAATTGGAGGAATTTCGTTGACTCCACCGATTTAATGACTTGCCATTTCATTTACATTTTTCCCCTGCAAATTTCTGTCCAGTTTAATTTGACTGTTTATGATACTCGGAGATGGTAAGTGGCCACCTTCTAGGGTGGGGTTTAAAGCGGTTGCATACTTAAAAGATCAATATGAACCTCGAAGTTCTAGCCAGGTAAAGGAGAGAGAGAGAGAGAGAGAGAGAGAGAGAGAGAGAGAGAGAGAGAGAGAGAGAGAGAGAGAGAGAGAGAGATCGTTTTATTGATCGATTGTATTGATTTGGTTAATTGTTCAGCTACTTTTCAAGCAGCTGTGAGTAAGTTTGGTGCTGTGGAGATATGTGCCAACAACAACGCTGGAATCATGAATGAAAGAATCTGGGAGAAGATGCTGGCTATTAATACGGTATGTGGTTCTGTCTGTGTCTGTCTCGCATTGTACCGCTACTTGCTACCTCCATCGTTCGGTCACTGTCTGTCTGTCTGTCCGTCTGTCTCTCTGTCCGTCTGTCTGTCTCTCTTTCTTTCTTCTGTCTGTCTGTCTCTGTCTCTCTGTCTGTCTGTCTGTCTGTCTGTCTGTCTGTCTCTCTCTCTCTCTCTCTGATCATGGATATGATCGTCCGCCAATCCGCCAAGATAAATTAATGACCCTAGCGCTAGAAGAACAAAAAACAATGATAGCATCTCTCTCTCTCTCTCTCTCTCTCTCTCTCCTCTCTCTCTCTCTCTCTCTCTCCTCTCTCTCTCTCTCTCTCTCTAATGAAGGATATTGGCTCAGATTAGTGTGCCATATGTTAACAATTCGCATTTTGTTTTATTTGTTTTATCTTAATGTTCTTTAACCCGTGGAGATACTCACCTTTGTTTTACGGATCAATGTGTGTGTAAACAATAAAACTTCGACCTCGACAACTCTCTCTCTCTCTCTCTCTCTCTCTCTCTCTCTCTCTCTCTCTCTCTCTCTGCTCTCTCTCTCTTCGTTCGCGCTCCTCTCGCTCGCTCGCTCGCTCTCTCTCTGTGTTTCGACACCTCTCTCGTGGCTGGCATTAAAATTAGTGGTTGCATCCATCTATCGTACGAGATAGCTTGGTTATTTTCTTCTTTGTTTTTGATTATGTACTTTGTATCTTCATATAAGTTCATGTTGAGAACAAAAAATCGTTTTCGCCTTTTTTTTTATTAGGTAAATCTAATGAGGACCAATAATCTGCGGACAGTTCCTATCGTGTTCTCAGAAAGTTTGCATGTTTTTCAAATGTTCTTAGTTTTACCTTGTTAGTATTTTTTTCCCCAGGACACCTTCCCTTACAAAAAAAAAAAAAATCATACATTTCTTCATCTATTAGCATGGAACTTGCCATAATCATCATCATCATCATCATCATCATCATCATCATCATCATCATCATCATCATCATCCACCTCCTCCATCATTTCTAACATGAGGTGGTGAACCACAGAAATGGACTGTATGAGGTCTTTTAGTAACCGTTTACAGTTCCAGTCATAGGCACAGGGGTACTCCCAGATTTTCCTCAGGCGCACAACAAGAATCACGCTCTGTGCTGGAACAGAAATCAGGATGTTTGTCGTTTCTCAACGAGAAGTGTGAAACAGAAAATCACTTCGCGGGTTGCGCTTGTAAACACACGGAGAATGGACGGCTCACGCTTAGGTCGCTCCTATCCAATTTGTTCTGAGGCAGTGTGCCTTTATCATGTGATGACGTTGAAAACAGCCCGGAGACAAACCCTGTTCCAGGAAAAAAGAAATTTGCGCAGCATCACACCACAGGATCAAGGGAGAGGACCAGCGTTAGGGGGTCACCCCTGTGCTCTCACTCCCAGCCACGGAGCCCACACTGATTGACGCCATGGCCACCCTCAACACAATGGAAGACAGGACGGGTGCCAAGAACGATGCAGTCAGGCAGGAACTGCTACCTAAGTGAAGACGATGCAGCCCTGAACAGTGGACTGAAGAGATGCTAGAAGTGGACGAGATGAACTCGGAAGATCAAGAACTGCACAAAATGAACGGCAACCCGAGTAAAACGGTAGGATGCTTAAAGAAGAGGTAGATGACCTGGACCTTATTATGTGCAGTCTTCACAGTTAAGAGAAGGAAACCCATTCGGACTTTAGGGTCTTCCTCCGGCATCTTTCCACAGACAAGCGGGACCAGAGGATGTCATATGGCGTGAGCACTTATTTTTCTATGTGCACTTCTTCTTGTTCTGGCTTTCTTTGGCTTCTTTGGGGGGGGGGGGGGGGGGGGGGGGGGGGGGGGGGGGGGGGGGGGGGGGGGGGGGGTTGGATTGTGATGTTCTTGGGAGGTGGTAACAATACCACTGGCTTACAGGTGGTGCGTTTCTGTCGGGTACACTATATGAATTAACACACCCAGCAAGTTGATTTCTACCTGTTTTCAGTGAAGGATTTAGTATGTATATCTCAAAACCTTCGTCTCATCCCTTTTTCCTCGTATCCTCTCTCCTGACCCCTCCACTAAGTCACCCCCCCCCCCCCCCCCCCCCCCCCCCCCCCCCCCCCCCCCCCCCCCCCCCCTAAGTCCCCCCCCCCCCCACCCCCCCCCCCCCGCGAGCTTTTTTTGACCACTCTCCCTTTCAATTCTTTTTTATCAATTATCTTTTGTAATTTATTGTGAAAATAAAGAACGATTGTTAAAAAAAATTGTTTCTTGTGCTACTCATTCGGCTTAACTTCTGGGGTTGTTAGGAATGGCATACATGGTGCATGATTCATGGACAACATCTTTTTGATATGTGTGCTTCTTTTGGCTGATGATGTTGTTTTTAAAAACGTCAAACATTTCTCGTTCACAGACGTATCAACATAGTGTATGTTGAGAAGCTTTTCCACTTCTATTGAAAGTAACATGACTAAAAATGTAACCAATGGAAAATGCACGATTGTTTGAAAAAAAAAAATGTGCTTAAGATATTACGTCATTTAGATGTAAATGATAACACACTCTCGATAAGAAAAGTTGAAGTGCATCAAATAAGTTTGGCTTGTGTCAGGTGGTTAGGAGGTAAAAGACATAAACGGATTGGCGCAATTGATTTGGAATGTACTGTGCCAAGAGGGATCGAGACGCGCGCGATAAGAACAGAAATCGGTTTTGGCACTCGACATATACCTATTCATTTCTCTGTCGTAATTGTCTTCAAACATATATGATAGGATTCAGATTTGGGATTTCTGACACAATTTTTACGGTGATGGCGCAACGAACAAGAACTGGTTTGACGTTGCTTTCAACAATGCCCATGCAACACCTGACAGGACGATCGCTGCTGCATGCTCACTCTTCTCTTTAACTTTGTCACCTTTAGCACCGTCCATGCCCCCAGCCTCCCCCTCACTACTACCCCCACTCCTATGCCCCCCCCCCCCCTGCCCCCCTCTCTAATGGCATTGCTGACACGCTGATCAGTCCTGCTTCCTGTACACATCCTCAGCCACGTTTGTCCCGATGCAGCCCTAGGACCGACAGTCCACAGGGAGCAAACAGTATTGAGTCGTTGTGAGGCTACCCACCAGAGAAGACGTTGCATGCTTCCCTGGTGTTCAGTAACGCCTGTTCTGTACCAGCTGGTCTTCTGTGTCATCCTGCCTAGTCTGGTGCCTTGGAGAGGGCACTCTGGGGGGTTGTTTTATTGACATGGAAACATCACTGCAGCGCAGTATCAGTTTCTGGTTTTACCTTACTTGTACAGAGACGTACTGGTCTGGTCTCCCAATAAGAGAGTTTATCTCGTGCAATCGACGAGGCTTTTTTGCCCTTTGTGTAGACCTCCACCACTAAAGAAATTAGGATTTAATTTGCTGTTTGTTGATCTGTATGAACACAAACATAGTAATCAATTACTGCTATTAGGGTAATTCAGATTATCTTCATTACTCAGACTGTCTGCACTAATGCCGCATGCAAAGGACTACATCATACAGTATGCCAAAGCATACAACACCACGAAACAAATGAAAGAATTCACTGTTACATAGGTCCCATTGTAAAATTCCTGGCCACAAAGAATCGATGCTCGTTCATTACAATGGAAATTGCAAGAGAAAAAGGTGATTTATAAAAAAAAAAAGTTGTGTTATTTTGGATGCGAATGCAATATATGTTGCCCAGTTTCAAGTTTCCGTTTTGAAACCACTTTCTATGTATTTCCGTGGACCGTACTGCCTGTATCTCTCAGTTTTATAATGACCCTCAATATCTTGTAGAAGTAATTTATTCCAGGCTTTGTAGTAGTAGTAGTAGTAGTAGTAGTAGTAGTAGTAGTAGTAGTAGCAGCAGCAGCAGTAGCAGCGGCGGCGGCGGCGGCGACGGTGGTGGCGGTGGTGGTAGCAGCAGCAGCAGCAGCAGCAGCAGCAGCAGCAGCAGCAGTAGTAGAGTTCTTGTTGTTGTTACTGTTGTTGTTGTTGTTAGTTAGTGGTGTTGCTGTTGTTGTGTTGTTCGGTTCTACATGCTAGGCAGGATTTGAGTTTTCCTCGTGGAGAGAGAGAGAGAGAGAGAGAGAGAGAGAGAGAGAGAGAGAGAGAGAGAGAGAGAGAGAGAGAGAGAGAGAGAGAGAACAACAAAAACAAAAACAAAACAAAAAGAAGATAAATCACCAGCACGTCTCCAACATCGTGCTTAGTAATCGTTTATCGCTTGTTCTGTTGATCTTGTCAGATGTGTGACTGACACCAAATAATGTTTTCGTTTATGGACATCAATATCCATTTTCAGACGGCCCAGATACGAGGCAGTCAGATAGCGTTTGAACACATGAGACGAGATAAGGGAGGACGAGGGGGAGTCATCATCAACACGGTGTCTCTTTCTGGGTGAGAATTATCACCAACAACATATTTGTGAGATGAAACATTGATTGTGAAAAGTACATAACTTACTGTTTGCATCGCATAGGCGTTATCAGAGAACGTACAATCCAAATTTGCTTCGAACAAATAAACAATCGTACCGCTAAATTACGAACACATACAGATTCATGTAAATGCATGCCATTTCTATGTGCACAAGTATTTCACATGCAAACGCATTAGACTATCACGTGCTCATGCGCATTTACATAGACGTGCACACAAGCAAGTATAAACCTAGGTGAGAACGCTTACACAAATACACGCACGGACAGAAAAGCACAAGTGCAGGTGTTCACGAACGCGCGTGCACAAACACACACACACACACACACACGCACACACACACACACACACACACACACACACACACACACACACACACACACACACACACACACACACACACACACACACATACGCACACACACACAAGCGCGCGTTCACACACGCAGTTTTGACTCCTTGGCAAAATAGACTTTGATCTTGAGCATATGTACAAAACGCTGCGTCAATTACAAAAGAAAAAATCATTGATGCAAAATAGGCTTGATTTCTAGTCGATGAAAAAAACAACAACAAAAAAACAAAGCAAAGACTTGAACCTAGGATGCAGATATTAGATACTGGGACATCATAGAAATAAAATCAATAAATGAATATGAATGAAATAAATGAATGAAAGAATCACCAACAAATAAATAAGTAGGCAAAACCGACGATAATCAAAGCAGTGATTGTCACTAATATCCAATTACCAAATACTCAAGAGTATTTGTTTCCTGTTCTGTATACATGGCACTCTTTTTGAAAAAAAAAAAAAAAAAAAAAAAAAAAAAAAAAAAAAAAAAAGTCCGCAACCTGGATGGAAATGTCAACAATGTACACAAAGTTGCTGTCACGTCCACAACATTTGTTTGTTTGTTTGTTTGTTTGTTTTCCAGGGGTTGGTTACCATTCTGTGAGGCCTAAACCCCAATACTGATGGTGTTCATGACAGCGAATGTGATGTTGATTCACGGTGTGTTCAGGACTGGTGACACAACTATCACCTGCCTGTCTACACGGCTTCAAAGCACGCCATGCTGGGGTACACCGTCAGCTGTGCTGTGAGTGGCCCTGTCTAACTCACCCCCGCTGCATCCAATCCACTCCTGAAACAGAGGCGTGTGTAGTGTTCATGTTGTCTGTCTGTTCGTCTGTATGTCTGTCCGTCCGTCTGTCTGTCTGTCTGTCTGTCTGTCTGTCTGTCTGTCTGTCTGTCATCGAAAATTTGCTAGGTCGGGTTTGTTGTATGTCTGTTTGTCTGTATGTGTATCTGTCCGTCTCTGTCATTGAAAATTTGTTAGATTTGGTTTGCATCCGTTGCTTGAATTGCCAGAAATTGCCAGGCAACCTTTTTTTAAATGAGGGGTGGGTGGGGAGGTGGGTGCTGGGGGTGGGGGTGGGGGGATATAAGGGTTTTGCACATCCAGTTAAGCGTGCTTTATCATCGTCATCGTCACATGGATGTAGTTCTTCAGAATGTCGTGCCAGACTCTCGTCGGAGTGGTGTAATGTTGTGCAATCACTCCACAGTCCCAAACCACCACTCCTCCCCACCCACCCCCCCCCGGTGGGTGAGATTGCGCACGTACCCAAACTCACCCAAGGGGGAATAAATCCAAACTGATCCCCCACCCCTACCCCCCTTTTGTTCCAAAATCACTTCCCTTTGCATTTAAATTCTGGAAGTGTCCCAAAAGACTAAGCATATCTGCATACGTATGTATACACATACATACATACATGCATACATACATACATACATATACGCATACATACACACACATACATACACACATACATACATACATACATACATACATACATACATACATACATACATACATACATACATACATACATACATACATACATACATACATACATACATACATACATGCATACATACATACATACATATCAATACTTTAGTGCATCAACTTGTCAAATCAACAACAATGCACAGTAGTCCAGATTGCAGGCGCATCGATAAACGCTATCTTTCACATACTCTCTCTCTCTCTCTCTCTCTCTCTCTCTCTCTCTCTCTCTCTCTCTCTCTCTCTCTCTCTCTCTCTCTCTCTCTCTCTCTCTCTCTCTCTCTCTCTCTGTCCCCACGTCCTTTCTCTCTCCGGCTGGCTCCAATTCTTTGTCTGTCAGTACTTTAGTCCACACATACATACATACATACATACATACATACATAAATGCATACATACATACATACATACATACATACATACATACATACATACACACACACACACATACACACATGCATACATACATACATACATACATACATACATACATATGCATACGTACATACATACATGCATACATGCATACATACATACATGCATACATACATACATACATGCATACATCCGTCTGTCCGTCCTTTTGTCCGTCCATCCATCCAACCATCCATCCATCCATACATACATACATACATACATACATACATACATATATATATATATGTGTGTATACATATATACTCTTAGAGAATCCATGCTAAAAACGCCTGACACACGCAGCTTGATGCAGGACCCGCAAAAGTAACATGTAAAAACAGACTTGCGTTTTAAGTTATGTATTTTCACTGCGACAGATTGTGACGTTTTGCTCCACACTCCTCGTCCAGAAATGAAAGGAATCTGGGGCCATGTTTCTTTATCCTGTCCTTTTGTTGTTGTTTTTTTCTTGTCCCGCGTCAACCTGTGAGTCCTTCAAGCCTGTGAGTCCTCTCTCTCTCTCTCTCTCTCTCTCTCTCTCTCTCTCTCTCTCTCTCTCTCTGTGCGCGCGTGCGCCGGTTTCTTTTGCATTATGGCTATGAGCATGCTGTACGAGGGGACTTGGTTCATCGTCTCATCAAAAAAAAAAAAAAAAAAAAAAAAGCGCCCCAGATCGCCAGTTAACGTCTAGTAGAGAGGGGAGTAAGTGAAAAAAATCGAGAGTAACATCCCTTTGTATGAGATTCACGCTATAGAGGTTGCACACCAAAAATAATGCGCCAAGGCCTTGCTTAAGGATTCTAATATTTATAGACTGGCGCAGTTAGATTGGTTTGAGAGTTTTCATTGCGTCTGAAAGTTGATTCTCCTCATTTTCTTTCATATGGTCATCAAGATGCAAGCCAGGTGGCTCCAAGCAGACCGATTGAAATAAAAAGAATGGGACGTTTTAGGCACTTGGAGCTGGCACAGAGATAGGTCATGGTGTGAGCGCAAAGGCCTAAAAAGTGTGTGTCAACCAAGGGGAAGATCATGATGTATTTAAGATTGTTTATGATTTCATTGGTGAAAATCCCCAAAACAAGCGAAATGTTTGGTGATGAGTTGATATTTTGATAATTTATCCGTTTAACATTAAATGCTGGCTTGAATTATGGTAGGCCTCAAAACGCTCACATGGATTAACATAGCAGTGTTTTAGTGCAAACTCCTAATTGTGGTGTGTGGCCTGTTACGAGCAGGGATTT
>JADBJO010000428.1:127500-132500 GCA_016801955.1 Conus betulinus | reverse complement strand
AGAAATAAAGGTTACATGCTTGACTACAGTTGTAGGTATTGTTTCGTCACATTTTTCTGAAGACTCTACAAATTTTCTGGATGGAAGTGAATAAATATCATATAAGAGGTTTGAAAAATCATAGAAAAAAAATACTTAGAAAAAGTGGTTAGGGTAAGGAATAGAAAAAAAAATCTAGATTGACACATATGCCGCATTACAAATGGAATGGAATCCAGCAGTGTTTGAAGTTCTTAGAATAATATATGCATATACATATCTATATAGGATGTTCAGAAAATACAACAATAAAGTTAATGACAATATCTGTTTTACAAGTTAGAGGAGTATCCGAACATCAGCATTTCTCTATCCAATTTTCACATTCCGTGCGTTTTTACACTTCAGTTTTACATTGTTCAATGGCGTTTTCCAAAGTTGAGGTAGAATGTTACCATCCCAAATCAAATTTAGAAAAGTCTTTCTTTCTGTTTAACGGAAAATGCATATTTTTTTCCCCATCTCATCATGGACTGTGTTTGTAGCAGCTATTCTTTGAACTAATCTTATCTGGAGCAAGTTCGGTCTTACGTCTTTTATCTTACGTATTTCACGAAAGACCATTTTCCAGGTAAATGAAAGATTCAATTTACATTCTATGTGTAAGAAGTTGTGGGTATTCATTTTTTGTCATCCAAAGTTTAGAAATTAAAAAAAAAAGTCCTCGTTCCTGTGCCAAAAAAAAAAAAAAAAATCAATGTCCAGTAATCCTCTGCTCCTTTTGCTCTATAAGAACGAATTTGTCGTTGTACGAGCGCATATATTTATCGAAGGTGAAAAAAAAAAAAAAACCTATCTGCGAATCAAAGAGGTTGCACAAAATCGTACCTTTCTCTATCCATTGTTTATGAAAGTTTGTTACCTTATCAATTCTTATATTCTTCTCATAAAAAAAGAAGTTTCTACAACGTGCTCATCTGATCTTAAAAACAACACTAATAAGAAATTTGTCTCTATGACCAATGTACGTTTCCAGTATAGATTTATTTCGGCGTTTATTGGCAGACAAGTTCTTTTTATTCAAGGCTGTGTACTGATTGAAATAAAGTGGTAATATAGCTTCTATTCGTTTCTCTCTCTCTCTGTCTCTCTCTCTCTCTCTCTCTCTCTCTCTCTCTCTCTCTCTCTCTCTCTCTCTCTCTCTCTCTCTCTCTCTCTCTCTCTCTTCCGTCGTATCCAAACAAACTTAAAACCAGCAACAAATTGTTTTCCGTAAGGTACACACAGTTCTCCGTTCTTTATAAGCATTGTCACACTTCGCTTGTTCTATCTTATTTCTTATTTCAGATGAATTTCAAGCACATCAACTGTAAAATTTTAATGTATACATTTTTCGGGTGGATTTTGCATCCGCAGCTGCGGATGCAAAATCCACCCGAATTAGAGAGAGTAAGCCTGTCATTCTTCCGAAGGTGTAATTGTATGTTTATGCGTGTGCGTGTGTGCGCGCGAGCGCGCGCGCGTTTGTGTGTGTGTGTGTGTGTGCGTGTGTGTGTGTGCGTGCGTGTGTGTGTGTGTGTGTGTGTATGTGCGTGAGTACGTGAGTGCGTGCGTGCGTGCGTGCGTGCGTGCGTGCGTGCATGCGTGCATGCGTGCGATTGTGTGTGTGTGTGCGTGCGCACGCGCGCGTTCTTGCGTGCATGCGTGCGTGTGTGTGTGTGTGTATGCACGCACATGCGCGCATGCGTTTGTGTGCGTGTGTGTGTTATTGTGTGAGAGTCTGTTTAGGTGTGTGTTAGTGGGTAAGCCCCCTACTGACGACGGTAATTGGTCAATCGCGAGGCGAGCGTGAGTGCGCCTCTCCGGTGGGCGACACCACGTCTGTCCAAAGATAGCACCCATGATCTCAACCAAATCGGGCACCTTGATTCGAACTCACTAAAAAGCACCCATGATCTCAGCCAAATCGGCCACCTGGATTCGAACTCACTAAAAAGCACCCATGATCTCAACCAAATCGGCCACCTGGATTCGAACTCACTAAAAAGCACCCATGATCTCTCAACCAAATCGGCCACCTGGATTCGAACTCACTAAAAAGCACCCATGATCTCAACCAAATCGGCCACCTTGATTCGAACTCACTAAAAAGCACCCATGATCTCAACCAAATCGGCCATCTTGATTCGAACTCACTAAGTGCTAGACGTGGGGAGGAAATAAAAAGTGAAGTCGCCACGACAACAGGGCATAAACGGCCATTTAAGTTGAGATTTTTTTTTTTAAACTGTCGGTGAGGATGAGGATGATGAAGATGAGATGATGCTCTGGATGTCCATTCTGGTCTGGTATACCACGCTTACTTTCATAATATATTCCGGTGTCAGCACGCCCCCCCCCCCCCCCCCCCCCGAGAGATTCAGACACCTGCGGTGTTGGTCAGGAAATCTGAGAGACACTGTCAGAGACGCATCCATTAATCTTACGAAACTGGGCTGTGTGGTTTCAGTCTTTTCAGCTGAGCCTATAGCAAACTCAATTTTAGATGGGAGCCGGTCCTGGGCTGAAAAGTCTTACAGATATAAATGGCTCGGGTGGGAATCGAACCAACGACCTTCCAGCCAGGAATCCGCAACGCTAACCACTGCGTCACGACGGCTGGTCCCAAGTGTTTTTGATCATCTTCATCCTAACCTGCACCTTTTAATAGTGCGTACATATGACCCTGTTACTTTTCAATTTAATGCGTAAACAGTTTTACATTTCTGCATACTTATAAGCCTTTATTATTGGTTTGATGCTCACCTATACCTTCCATTCTTTATTGATTGTGTAATGCTCATTTTTACTACAGCCATTTTAAAACAGGAATGTCGCCATATACCTACGAGCTTTAAATAACAGTTTGATATTCCGCATACCTTCAGCTTTTAATAACAGTTTGATATTCCGCATACCTTCAGCCTTTAATAACAGTTTGATATTCCGCATATCTTCAGCCTTTAATAACAGTTTGATATTCTGCATACCTTCGAGCCTTTGATAACAGTTGGATATTCCCGCATATCTTCAGCCTTTAATAACAGTTTGATATTCTGCATACCTTCGAGCCTTTGATAACAGTTGGATATTCCCGCATACCTTCGGCCTTTAATAACAGTTTGATATTCCCGCGTACCTTCGAGCCGTTGATAACAGTTGGATATATACAGCATACCTTCGAGCTTTTGATAACAGTTTGATATTCCTGCGTACCTTCGAGCCTTTGATAACAGTTGGATATTCCCGCATACCTTCGAGCCTTTGATAGCAGTTTAATATTCCCGCGTACCTTCGAGCCTTTGATAAAAGTTGGATATTCCTGCATACCTTCAGCCTTTGATAACAGTTGGATATTCCCGCATACCTTCGAGCCTTTGACAGCAGTTTAATATTCCCGCGCGTACTTCGAGCCTTTGATAACAGTTGGATATTTCAACATACTTTTCAGCTTTTGACAACATCTTGATGTTCCCGTTCTGATGCATATTTTAGGAGTGTTTAACAATCATTCAACTCTCTTTACAAATCTACAAATGTTTACTAACAGTTTGATGTTCCAACAAATCTGCTGATCTCAACGCCAGTTTGATGTCTCTCACAAACCAGCGAGCCTTTCGTAGCAGTTTGATATTCTTGCATATACATGCGAGCATTTCGTAACAGTTTGGTTTTCTCATATATTAACGATCGATGAATGACAGTTTGATGTTCTCACATACCTAGGAGCGTCTGAGGTCTGACCAGTGCGTTGGCCTAACGCGTGGGTCAGACATCTGCTAACTTGTTGCCATGAGACACTTTTCTTAAATACTCTCATTTTAGTCATTACTCCACTTATCCATAAGCCTTAAATCATGCGCAGTGTGGTCTCAAAACTTAACAGATGTGGTGTAGCGTATATGGACTAATCCGCACGCAGTGACACCGCCTTGATGAAACTGAAACTGAAACTACGAGCGTTTGATAATAGTTTCACATTCTCACATACCTACGTACGTTTGATGACAGTTTGATATTCCCACATACCTACAAGCCTTTTACTCATACCCACGGACGTTTCATAACAGTTTGTTGTTCTCGCATACCTAACAGCCTTTTAATAAGTTTGATGCCCTCATATATCTACGAACCATAAAGAACAGTTTGATGTTGAGACATAGCTACTTGACTTAAACAATAGATTGATGTTGCCTCGTACCTACGAACATCATCAAAATTTGAAGATAGCCTATACTAATGAGCCTTTAGCCGTTGTTGGAACTTCACGTATACCTATGACACTTTATGAGCAATTTCAAACTTCAAGAATACTTTTAAAGCCTTTTGAACAGTTGGAAGATTACCTACATCAAACAACTGCTATAAACAGTTCGAACTCCCCTTGTATCTGGGCTCTTTTATTGAAGGTGCCACCTTTCCATATCCCTTTGAGACTTAATTTACAGTTCACATGTCACTTCTACGTACTAGTCTTTACGAACAGTTTAAAGATGATCCAGAGCTACCAGCCTTCATCAACATAGAGGGTCTTGAAACACAGAAGTCGCGTATAACTTGGAACCTTCAGTTCAAACTTTACACCTATGTACCAACCTTTGTTACATGTATGAAGACTACCTCTATCAACGAACCTTTAATAATTGTTTGAAGACTCACATTCGAACCTGTATTACTTGTTTACTTCCACATACGAGCCTTTCTCAACTGTTGGAAGACAACGTTAACAAAAGAGCCTTCATCAAATGTTTGAAGACACGAAAGTTTAGTAATTGTAAAAAAAATTACGTCTACAAAAGAGCTTTCATTAACTCTTTGAAAACCGCCCCTACATGTGAGCCTTCATTACTTCTTTGAGTACTACGTCTACATACAAGCCTTTATCAAACGTTTGAGGACCTCCTCTACACACTAGACTATTAATGACCAAACAATCGCCTCTAGGGAGAGCTTGCGTTCAATCTTCGAAAACGACTCCAGCA
>JADBJO010000428.1:117500-122500 GCA_016801955.1 Conus betulinus | reverse complement strand
CAAGAAATGAGTCTGTCTGCTCCTTATTCGTTGGTGTAAAGTTTTTACCGAATGTTGATCGAGAGACATCCCTAGGCTCTAAATGATTTTCTTACGAGCAGCCGAACGATTTTCGGTTACGCCGCTTTGATTAAAAAATGTCAGTATACCTATTCATTAAAGCTTTTATAATCGTGTATATCGACGGTGTGTGTGTGTGTGTGTGTGTGTGGTGTGTGTGTGTGTGTGTGTGTGTGTGTGTGTGTGTGTGTGTGTGTGTGTGTGTGTGTGTGTGTGTGCCATTTGTGTAAGGATTGCAAGGTGAATGTTCCTAGTCAGAAGACTTTAAAAGAGAGTCCGCAACAAAAAACTCACGACACCGAACACATACACGCCCCCGCTAACGCGTACGTCGTACACCATTACAACATATGTGTGGTTGTTAAAATAAGTAAAGTGCTCTGTTGTATACCTATACTTGGCTGTAATTTCTCCTGGAACGTTCTGTGTTGTCTTGGGTTTCTTTCTGTTCTTCTTTTCTGTGTTACTGGATGTGCGCGCATGGGAGGTGGGTCCAATGAAACAGATGAATTGCTCTCCTCTTCTGCTCTAACTTCTCTCTAACTTCTCCTCTCTCTAAACTCTCATGCAACTACTCCTCTTAAACTGAGAACTTCCACACACATCTCTCTAAACATACTCTCTACTGCTACTAAACTTACCTTCTCTCTAACACTTCGAACTTAACTAAACTCTTACTAAACTCTCTTTCCTTTTAACTCTTTCTCTTCCTAATCTACTTCCCCTTATCTATCCACTCTCTACAACTACTCTACTACATGCTATCTTTCTTTTTTCTTTTTCCTCCTCCTCTATAAAACTACTCTTGTCTACTTACTACAGTCCTCTAACGACTATAAAACTTGCTAGCCTATATCTAGAGAATATATACCGCCTTACAGAGCATATTGCATACAAGACGCTGGTAATGACACAAATTCCCCTCGACCATCCCCTTCTTTGCCAGAAATGGCTAATAATATCCTCAACAGGACCAGATCATATCTCAATCAAACTCAACTGACCCTAGAACCGCCACAGAGCCATCGCCCCAGTGTCCGAGCCGAAAACGGTCAGGGTGGGTTACGTCTCGGTGACATAGCACTCTGACGTCAATCGGTCTCAACAATCAAACACCGCTCGAGATTGGATCCAGATGACGGAAGATAACACAAACCGTCATCAAGGAGTATCGAGTCTTGCTGGATGCGATACTCCGAGCTTCGTTCTCAGGCAAGTAATGTGTTGTGTGTTGTGTGGTGTGTGTGGTGTGTGTCAGTTGTGTGTGTGTGTAGGGGGGTGTGTTTGTGTGTGAGTGAGTGTGTGTGGTGTGTTGTTGTGTTGTGGGGTGGGTGTGTGGTGGTAGTTGTGAGTGAGTTTGAGGTGATGAGTAGTGTGTTGTGAGGGTGTTATGTGTGGAGTCGTGAGGTGACCCGGGTGAGTGAGTGAGTTGTAGTGTGTGTGTGTGTGTGTGTGTGTGTGTGTTGGTGTGTGTGGGTGGTGTGTGTGGTGGATTTGGATAGGCCACGCGCAGCGCGAGCGATGTGTTTTTGTGTGTTTTTGTTGTGTGTGTGTGACATAAACGACAAGGACTTTATGTATGAAAAACAATAGAATTGTTTCAATTTTGTTGGAATGTGTATGTGCCATCGAGACAGACAGGGGGTGGAGAGGAGAGAAGAGAGAGAGAGAAGGAGGACCCTCCAACGGAGAGGAGAGAGAGAGGAGAGACGCGAACTAATAACAAAAAAACGACACTCAATCAAGGAGAAAGATTGTTCTCCTTTCCCTCCTCTTCCCTCACCTTACTTTCTGGCAGGAAATGGCTTACCTGACCACGCGTACCAGAGAGGCTATCAGATCTGTGTACAAATGTGTGGTAGTGTATGTGTGTGGGTGTGTGTGTGTGTGTGTGTGTGTGTGTGTGTGGCGTGTGTGCGTGAGTTGTGCGTGTGGGGCGTGCCTGTCCTGCCTTCGGTCCATTGTATGGTGTACGTTTGTTTCTGTGCTCGATTAGGTTGTGAGAAGAGGAGAGAGAGACAGAAACACAGAGAGAGAAACAAAGACAGAGAGACAAAAGGAGGGGAGATAGAGGAAAATTTCTAATAATGCACATAATACATCGGCTGAATAATATCGCGAGTCGTCGGCTTTCGCAATCTTTGGTGATCTTCTCAGCCAGGCTGTGTTTAAAAGCTCAAAAGTTCACTTCCCTTGTTCTTCCTCTCAACGCGCAAACTTTTAACACTGTTAAGAGACTTAATTATTTGTAGGCTTCACATACACGGTCAGTCTCTTGTGCTCGTGGCGCCAAACAGTTTGGCGGTATGTTGCATTGGTCAAGAGATTTTGTCAAGGGGTTTGTTGGGTGTAAAGAGGCCAGCTTTGCGATGAATGAGTGCAATAAGTTCCCACACACACACACAAACACACACAACACACACCCACACACACACAAACACACACAGCACACACCACACACATCAGACAGAAGTCGGGACAGGATACAGACCAGAGCATCAGACAGACAGAACATGACAGACGACTGACGGACAGACAGAAAGGACAGAATCTCTTTGTGTTTGTGAATTATATGTGTGTTTGTATGCCCACGCGCGCGAAATTATGCGTGCGTGTGTGCGATGCGCGGCGCGTGCGCGCCGCACGGCGGTGCGAGCACGCGTGTTGATGTGTGTCGTGTGTGTGTGTGTTGTGTGTGTGTTTGTGGTGGGGTGTGTTTGTGTGTGGTGTCGTGCATCGCCTCTTCGTGGCGTGTGTGTGCACGGCGCGACGCTGCGTGTTGTGTGTGTGTTAAACGGCGCTGTACTGTGTGCGTGTGTTCGTGAGCGTGAGTATTGGCGAAGCGAGAGGGGAGAGCGAGGGAGATCGAGAGAGAGAGAGAGGAGAGAGAAAGAGAGCGGAACCACACACACCACACAACACAACACACATACACACACACCCACAACCGGCAACACACACCACCACTTACACACACACACCCACCACAAACCACACACGAACACACCACAATCCGACACACTCAGACGGAGAGAGACAGTCTGGAAAGAGGAGAGAGAGTTTCATAGAGAACTATTAACAGAAAAGAAACATTCAAAAATTTCACTACACATGAATTGCCAATATGACTAGGGTGAAAAAAAGAAAGACTAGGTTCACACAGTGAACTTGATACGTTTTCAAGGTTGAAGACTATCAGCACAAAACCTCACCGAAATAACAGCACCCACAAGGGAGGGACAAGGAACTCGAGCCATTCAACCCCTAAAATCAGTAAGTCCTCCTGGCCACATAGAAAGCGAGAGAGAGGAGAGATAGAGAGACATGCATGTGGAGAGTTGGACAAGACGAGGGTAAGAGCGAGAGACACCATCACAGTCGACAGACAGACGACAGTACCCTCCGGCCACAGATCGACGTCCCCCCCCCCGAACGGAGCCCCCCTGAGGGGGAGGGGGGGGGGGGAGAGAGAGGAGAAGGAGAGAGATGAGAGAGAAGAGAGAGAGATTTGACTATCATGGTGTGGTTTTAATAAGGAGTGATAGCGCTTGCAGGAAACCTGTGTCATCTCAGAAAGTATCGAGCATCTGCTGTTTCTAGTTGACGGACGTGTGTGTGTGGGTTGTGTGTGTGTGTTTGTTTGTGTGTTTGTGTGTGTGTGTGTGTTTGTGTGGGTGTGTTTGTGCGTGCCGTGCGTGCGTGCGTGCGTGTGTGTGTGTGTGTGGTGTGTTTATGTGTGTGTGGTGTTATGTATGTGTGGTGGCAGTGTGTGTGGGTGTGGTTTTGTGTGTGGTGTGTGTGTGTTTGTGTGTGTGTGTTTATCACGTTTGTACGCTCATTTACCCAACTTTTGTGTGTGTTGTGTGTGTGTGTGTGTGTGTGTGTGTGTGTGTGTGTGTGTGGTGTGGTGTGTGTGTGTGTTAGCACGTATGTACGGCTCAGTTTAACAACTTTTGACCTATGATATAAAAAAACAACTGTATTTTGTGAGTGTAACTGGAGATCAAGAATTAAAATTGGTCTGTTTGTGTGCTACCAAATATGAGTATTTCTTGACTGAAGTGCAGTTGGTATTACAGGTTCACCTTTTCTTTATCCTACCCTTAAACAAGCTCTCCCTCTCTCTCTCTCTCCTCTCTCCCCTCTCCTCCTCGTCTCTTCTCCTCTCTCTTCTCTCTCTCTCTCTCTCTGTATGGTGTGTTTGTGTGTGCTTGCAAGCCATGAGAGAGAGGAGAGAAGAGAGAGAATTCACACGCGAGCACTGCACAAACACCTCACACCAACACACACACACACACACACACACACACACACCACACACACACACACTCACACACTCACTCACTCATGGCAGCCACGCACTAACATTATTATTACCAGCAATCGCGCGCGCCACAGGCGGGGCGCAATAGGACTGACACCTTCTCTGTGGGGCGCAGGGACCTCCTGGGACCGTTTTTCAGAACAGTGCCGCAGCGCGAACGGAACACTTGGAACGAGACAAGGTTCACGACCTTGCTTCGCTGTGTGAAGGTCGCGTGGATTCTTTCTGCTCCTCTTCCTCGTGGTTCCTCTTTCCTCAGTGGGTCACCTCATGGGTCACCACAAACTGGCCCCTGCGACGACCTTGACCTCTTCCATCGTCCAAGTGAGTTTTCCGTGATGATGATGAAGATGATGATGTTAATGATGATGATGATTATGATGATGGCGATGATGATGGCGACGATGATGGCGATGATGAAGATGATGATGATGATTGATGATGATGGCCCATGATGATGACGATGATGATGATGATGATGATGATGATGATGACAAAGATGATGATAACAACGACGACGATGGCGATGAAGATCATGCTGATAGTGATAATGGTGATGACCATATGGGCCCGGGTTATCATCATCATCTTCGTCATCATCATCGTCGCCATCATC
>JADBJO010000428.1:105000-110000 GCA_016801955.1 Conus betulinus | reverse complement strand
GTGCGCGCGCGCGCGCGCGCGCGTGTGTGTGTGTGTTGTACATATATAAACACACATGCATGTATACCTTCTTTAATCATAACCCCAAGTTATTTGTTTTGATGATGGAGAATTTCAAGCCTGCACTTGTTTTCCCTACCACTTATTTGTTCAACACACCACACACACACACACACACACACACACACACACACACACACACACACGCACACACCCACACACACGCACACACACACACACACACACACAACACACACACACACCACACATATATACTATATATATAGAGAGAGAGAGAGAGAGAGAGAGAGAGAGAGAGAGAGAGGAGAGAGAGAGGGGGGGGGGGTCAGAGACAGGCAGACAGACAGACAGACAAACAGACAGACGAACTGGCAGTACCTCGATAGAGAAACAGACGAGCAGATCTATACATATCCCAGTTCATTATGAATGCTTTGCTTTCCAATGACCAGATTCTGTGGTCTGACGATCAAGATGCACACGTGGAAAGCTCGACTGAATCTGGTGCGTCAGAGAGTCTACATCCTCGTCTCCGTCTTCAAGGCTTCCATGTCCATCGTGCTCGCTGTCTTGCTGATACCCGGATTTTTAACTTTCACCTTGACCTTTCCCCCTGACGTCATAGCGTCCTTGACCTCATCCGGCGAGAGCAGTTCGAGGTGCACCTCCGGATGTACGGTCCGCTATACGCCATGCTGGTGTCCGGCATCTTGTGCTCCTATATGTCTGGGCTGGCTTGCAAGCTGTGTGTGCAGGTTAAAACGGGATCATTGCTGGGTTTGATTATGAAATGATTGTTTGGGGAAGAAGAAAGAGGAGGAAGAGAGAAGGAGGAGGAGGAGGAGGAAGAGGAGAGAGGAGGAAAAAATGGAGGAAAATGAGGAGAAGAAGGAGGAGGAGGAGACTTCAAATGAGAAGTTAATCGGAATGTCTTGTGCTGTTAGTATGCTAATTTCATCTGCCGCCAAGGGATTTACAGCCAGTTGTTGGGTTATCATGTAACCATGTATCTGCATTGTTTTGTTTGTCGTTTTTTTTAATATTCATGACAGTATTTTCTTGTCCACGTCGTGACTACCCAGAACGGACCGTGTACGGTCGGATGGGCATCGATTAAACCGAAACCATCACGGTTCTGATTGGTCACCTTAATTAACGCACTGATTGACTGCTGTCTGATTAACTGACTAAACGATTGACCGACCGAGTTCTCCGCTCGTCCAGGTGGTGGGTTTCGCGCTCCCGCTCTGCCTGGTGACCCCTGTCAGCGTGACCTTGCTAATGCTGGAGTGCAGCCACCAGGTGCTGGACACCCCTTATCTTCCTTCTTCACCTGGGTCTGCCCGGCCCCGCCGTCCTCCCGGCCACGATGACGATGACGACGACGACGACGACGACGGCGGCGCGTGGTGGGGCAGCACCTACCACCTGGTGTTGCTGGCGGGTGCTGTGGTTGTCGCAGCTGATGTTGACGCTCCACGTCTGGAGGCCCACGTCGGGCAGAATGGAGAAAATACAGAAGTAAACTCGGGGCTTTATTTTATTTATTTATTTATCTATTTGAGTGTTGCTTTGCTTATTTATTCTTATCATTCATTTGTTTGTGTTTATTTATTCATTTATTTACTACTACTGCTACTACTACTACTGCTGCTATTACTACTACTACTACTACTACTACACACTACACTACACTTTTATTTATTCATTTATTCCACACACACACACGCACATAAGTGTGTGTGTGTGTGTGTGTGTGTGTGTGTGTGTGTGTGTGTGTGTGTGTGTGTGTGTGTGAGTTTCTTTATTTATTCATTTGATTATTTACTACGACTAATCTTATTTATCAATTTATTTCATTTATTTTTCGATTTGTTTATTCATTTGTTTTGCGGCTTTCTTACTTCTCGACTGATTTGAGAGAGAGAGAGAGAGACAGAGAGAGAGAGAGAGAGAGAGAGAGAGAGAGGAGGAGAGAGAGAGAGAGAGAGAGAGAGAGAGAGAGAGACGACAGACCGACCGACAGACAGATAGATTCACAGAGAGAGACAGACAGACAGACAGACAGACAGATAGAGAGAGAGAGAGAGGAGAGAGAGAGAGAGAGAGAGAGAGAGAGAGAGAGAGAGAGAGAGGAGAGAGAAGGGGGAGATGTCGGGGACGGGGATTGGGGGTGCGCGTGAAACGGTTGGGATAGGAGTAGTAAGGGTGTGTGGGAAGGAGGGGGACAAAATGACTGCGATCTTGCATGCGAGCCACAAGTGCAGAACTCTCTCTCTCTCTCTCTCTCTCTCTCTCTCTCTCTCTCTCTCTCTCTCTCTCTCTCTCTCTCTCTCTCTCTCGCCCGTTCTTCAAAGTAACGTAAATTTATTCGGAGTAATTTTAGACTCCCACCCAACCCCCTCCACCCCAAAGGGGAATGGTGTATGTGTGTGTGTGTGTGTGTGTGTGTGTGGTGTGTGTGTGTGTGTGTGTGTGTGTGGTGTGTGTGTGTGATATTCTTTTCTTTTTTCATTAAAAAATGTTGACACTCCTTCGATAATGTTTACCTAAATGTCAGAACAACTAAGAGTTAATCTGACGATTTATCGGTTTCATTCAGCGCGCGCGCGCGCGCGCGCGCGCGTGTGTGTGTGTGTGTGTGGTGTGTGTGTGTGTGTGTGTGTGTGTGTTGCGTGCGTGTGCGTGCGTGCGTGCGTGCGCGCGCGTGTGTGTATGTGTGTGTGCGTGCGTATGTGTGTGTGTGTGTGTGTGTGTGTGTGTGTGTGTGTGTGTGTGTGTGTGTGTGTGTGTGTGTGTGTCTCTCTCTCTCTCTCTCTCTCTCTCTCTCTCTCTCTCGATATGTATGCTTGCGAGCGCATGCTTGTTTGCATGCTTATATATGTGTGTGACTACGGGCAAACGAACGTGCCTGCTGAGAGACGTGCAGCACACGCTGAACACAATGAACTCATAATCATACCAATTCTCCCTTTCTCTCCCCCCCCCCCCCCCCCCCATCTCTCTCTCCCCACAGGCTGTTCCTGACCCCCATGCGCTGTGGAGTTCTGACAGAGCAGACGCTGATGGCTCGCCGGCGTATCACCTACCCCAAGAACCTCCAGGTGCTCCCAAACCCGCCAAAAGCCAAAGCAACAGGGTCTCCTTTGACGGGGATCCTCGAGGACAGGATCTAAAGGAGTGGGCTATTTATCATAACCATGGGTGAATTCAGGAAAATGGTAACATGAAGGGTCACTTTGTCATGAAGGGGGGAGAAGGGTAAGAATACCGACGGTTCTCTCCACCAATTAGAACATGTTGCTATTTTTGGTGCAAGGGATGAAGTGGGGGTGAGGTGGGGAGGCTAGGGGAAGGAGGTAATGGCTCAATATAATCAGAACATTTTTTTCTTTTTTGACTGCATTTACTTTTTTCTAATTGAAAACGAGGTGGATTTTTAAACGGAAGAAAACGCTGAATTAGAATCTAAAACTATCACTACGTCCCTCTCTTTTTTTTTTTTTTTTTTTTTTTTTCATTCATCTCTGTCTCTATTATTTATGAAATGTCATCATACACATCGTGCCACGTAACTCGCCGAATTTTGTAAACTTACTTGCGATTGGTAGCAACAGCCATCGGTATTCACTTGTTGGAAGCACAGAGTATTAGGCCTACATTTCGGATATGGACACAGACACCGGCCTCAATCACGTTTGTCATTGTCTGATCGGGGTAGCCTAGCCCTAATGGTGCGAAGGTGGGGGGGGGGGTGGGTGGGTGGGGGTTAGGTGTGTGTGCGGTGGCGGGGGGGGGGGGGGGGGGGGGGAGAGAATTGAGAAGCGTGGGCCATTGTGTTATCATCGGTTCATTGACGCCATCATACCATATTTCTTAGGTTTTACGGTCTGTATCTTTAGCAGCAGTCAACATTCAGCTGTAGCGAAGTTCAGATGGGGGGTGCCTTCCTGTAGTCGGAGAGTGAGGGACGGATTAAGAGGGGCGGTGACAAGGATTCTGCTCTCTTTACTCTTCCCTGTCTGCCCCACTCCGAGAGGGTAAAAAAAAAATCCCAGAAGCGGCTGAAACGCACCTTCGGGAAGAACAAACTTCACAGCACAAATGCACGAAACGTCATACTAGGCGACAAAGAACGTCATCAGTAGCATTCTTTCTTGTATAGGTTTTGATGCAAATAAGTTGGTCGGTAATTCTGCTGCCTCCACCGGCCGTGTTCCCAGTTCTCCAGCCCCCACTCCGCTCCACAACGATTCTCTCTTCAGAAGCAATAGCATGATCCTCACCGCAGCTGGAAAGATTTTGACGCATGCGAAGAACATGCCAGTGCTAGGAGACTATTCATTATGATCAATATAAATCACCATCAGCAACAGCAACTTTGTCGGTTATTTCATTACCGTCATCAAAACTGTCATCCATAGTACTGTCGTCGTCGTCTTCGTCATCATCATGATCATCATTACCGAACTTATCATATTCGTTATCAGCATTCTTTGTCGTCATTATCATTTACATGGTTAAGGTAATCGTCATCAGTAACATCACTGTCGTCACTGTCATGAGTAAGATCAATATTGTAATAAGCAATATTCATCAGCACCATTATGTCAGAAACAGTGTCATAATTCATGCCAAACCCATGCAGGGCCTTGACGGTGACGTCACCTTCGTCTCGGAGGAGATGTCTGGTCGTGCAGAGAGCGTGCCCCTTATCTACGCATGCGCCACCATGTGGCACGAGACACGGAAGGAAATGGTGCAGCTGATGAAATCCATCTTTCGGTACTTTTCTTATGCTCTTGTTATCGTGGGGTTTTTTTTTTTTTTGTTTTGTTTTGTTTTTTTTTGTTTTGTTTTTTTGCTTTTTTTTTTTTTTGGGCTTGTTTGTTTGCATGTTTGTGATTGTTTTGTTTTTAAGTTTTCTTTCTTTCCTTCTTTTTCTTTCTTTCTGTCTTTTATTCTTGTTGTTGAGTGGA
>JADBJO010000428.1:80000-82500 GCA_016801955.1 Conus betulinus | reverse complement strand
TAAAAAGTAAAGTTTTTTTTTCTTCTTCCCCTCTACACTTCTTCTTCCTAGACCCCATTTCCCTTCTGTCCCAGTGAGAGTGATGGAAGGTAGTATCTGGAAGACATGGAATGATATTACAACCGGTGGTAGATTTTTTTGTTTCAGTATGCCATTTGTATTCTCTCTCTCTCTCTCTCTCTCTCTCTCTCTCTCTCTCTCTCTCTCTCTCTCTCTCTCTCTCTCTCTCTTTAAAGATTGAGTGGTCGTAGCACGTGTACATAAGGGGATGTACGTTTGTCGATTTTCATTTTATTCAAAACAGCTGCCTGGATGAGTATGGTGTGCTTTTGCTTGTACCAATGAGTTAATTGTTCCAAAACTTTTATCCTAAAGAGAGAGAGAGAGAGAGAGAGAGAGAGAGAGAGAGAGAGAGAGAGAGAGAGAGAGAGTCATAAACAAGCCTCAACCCCTCTTTTGATGATTGATCGGTACACATGACGTACCTTGAATTTTTTTTTTTTTTTTTTTTTTAGTGCTGATGATTTCCTTTCCTCCCTCTGGAACTTCGACTCTCTGAGGTTCCAGCTATAGAATGTTTTATTCTATTCTTGTAATAATCGTGAGGCACGGGTACGCACATTTACGGAGGTTGGTGTGCTGATGAAATATACCAACGTTCACTTTTGAACGTAAAATCTAAAATCTTCATATCTACGTCGCACACAGCGAGAATGAGAATTCAGGCACACTACCAGGCAGCTCTCTCAATCGGATATGCTATATCGTCTTTGTTTCTAGCAAAACGATCTGTTGGTGTTTTCGTTTTCTTGGTGTTTTTTATTACACAGCATAAGTATTTGACATTTTTCATGCATTCATAGACATAGCATTATTAAATTTCGGTCTTTTGTTTTCTTATAATGTGGTACCTTTCTCCATTCGTTTTGTGTTATTCGATTTTTCTCATCCACATCGTTTCGATTTGGTCGTTGGGCTAGAAAATGCTCTGAGACTCATTGGACCTAGTTCTCCTGCATGCCTAACGCCTGTGGAAAAGTGTTGTTTGATAGTTTGTGTACACTTTCATTATACCATAACCGATCACACACGGCGTTTGAAGTCAATCAATTGTATGAAAATAAAGACAATTAATTAATGTGTTTTGCCTAGTACTTCCACTTTTATTTACCCGTATTGGACTCATCATTATCATTACTATTATTGTTGCTGATGTTTTTATTATTATTGTTCTTGTTGTTGTTGTTGCTATCATTATTATCAAAACTTGTGCGCTTTGCAATCCAGGCTCTCGTTTACACGAGTTGCCTTCCATGGTAAGATTCAATTGAAATGCTGCCCGGTTTTGTGCTGGCGCTAATCGTTCGTTTTTTTCCCTGTCATTCAGCCAAATATCTGTTACTGTATGTTTTCCTCATTTCCTCGATTACTTTTCAAGGATTCACGCTAAGTGTTTACGTGTCACCTATACCAACGGCGGTCCTGCTCTTCTGAAAGCTAGTATTAGGATTTTATCTGTGTGCACACTGATTTTGAATAGCAAAACAGTACCAAAACACATTCATCGCAAAGTCCAGCCCCTGACCCACACCGTACCTGACTCTGAAGCAGGTCTCTTGTCCGTTTCTTTTTCTATGCAAGCACGATCCACATGACCCTTTCATTTTCCTATCGTCTGCTTGACCTTTCACTCCAAAATCCTAGTGCCTTACCATGGCGTAGAAACACAAGGACTCCACAAGTCATGCATGCATCATTCTGCTATTTTTGCTCTCCTATGGCACTGAACTCCTTTACTGACCCAAAAATTCAAGGACAGAAATCATCTTTTTCACATTCAAAAAAATTTTTTTTTCACAGAGCCAGGGCGATTTTCATGTGTTGCTATTGACCTTTGCTGTAACCCCGAACTCTGACCTAAATCAAAGCCAAGAGGGTCATTCTTTAGCAGGTCTGCAAAGATGGTAGTAGGAATTTAGCCTTGGACAGAGATAAACAACGGGAATGGGGTATAGTGGTTTGGGAGGAAAGGGGGGATGCGCTGCACTTACTGCGGGCATTCTTTACTTCCCCTTGATCTGATGGAGTGCGCGTATTGGGAAATTTAAAGGCTACGCTCAGGCAGTGGGCCAACCTCACTGAATGGCAGACAACAACGAAGTGGCTTACTATGTAACCCAAGAGGGCAACCCGGTCACATGAACGATTCTCTCATGGGACGCAGTGACGGTGGCACCCTAAAGTGGTCATGACCTCCGCGGTTGAATAGGGCTTCAGTAATGACAAATAGCGGGAGATACTTGTCCTGTCCCCTCCACACATCTTTCTTGTTCTTTTTTTTTTTTTTTCAAAGGAAAACGTCTTTATTCGAGATAAGTCACAAAATACAACGTAAATAAGTAAGATGGAAAAACAAATAATCGAGATGAACATAAACAACATTTCGGGTCACATCTATAGCATCAATGTGCATTCTGAAGGCACAAGCACACACACTCAC
>JADBJO010000428.1:42500-62500 GCA_016801955.1 Conus betulinus | reverse complement strand
AATACATGTCAGTTTAACGTTTGTACTGCTTATGGCAAATCGAAATAAACTGGTATTGAAGAAAAAAAAACATTTGAGATACATCTTAATAAAAGTTAGATTTGGTATCACAGAAATAGGTAGTCGTTTTAATCGTTATAGAGAACTCAGTCATGATCATCTCCTTTGCCCGCTATGCCACGAGGCTTTAGAGAATGAAGTTCATTTTGTATACTCGTGCCAGGAACTTCATCATATTAGAAGACACCATGTATCTTCAAGCTGATTATGCTAATGACTTTAAGAAATGAAAAAACTTATAAAGCAGTTTGCCCTGTTTCTGTGCAAAGCATTTTATGAATCGAAAGTTTCTTACAGCCTAGGTTCTTTTCATATCGGTGAATGCTGCTTGAGTTTCGTTTAAACATGTTTACATATATTCGTTTAAGTGTAAAACAATAAGTAGCATAATCATGCATGCATCGCAAGCTTAAAACATAAAACAATGTCATCGTTGTGGACTTGTTTTTGTTTGTTTTACTTGTCACATTGATATTAGAATATTATCTCAATTATTGTATCCCCCTTCTGAGGGGCTGTGGCCTAACAGAATAAAGATCTTAATCTGAATCTGAAATGGCACCCGCTGCCTACTGACTGTGCCCGGGCATAGGGGGGTGTTTGGTGAGGGGACGATCCACCTCCTGTGGGTGGACACACCCCATCCTCATCCACTATGATCCTCTTGCGATACACTGCTCCCCGCCTGGACACCACCATTATCTTGCCGTTGTTGTCCACGTCCTGAAGCAGCTGGAGGAAGGCTTTGACGACGTCCTCTGGCCTGTGAACACACACACACACACACACACACACACACACACACACACACACACTGTAACCAGGATAGTAGATAAAAGAGGTGGTGTCAAACGGCAGCGGTTTGTGCAATACCATTGTCTGATGTTGACGAAGGTTGTGTCTGTTGTGTCCAGGAGTGCATTTAGGTGTGATTCCTTGAGTCTCCATTACGTAGTGTCTTTGGTTTGCCGGCGGCTTTTCAATCAAAATGTCTCAAGCTATGATGTGGGGTATTGAAGTGATGAATGGCTGGCTTCAGTCGGTGGTGGCAGATGTTAGCAATGTGTTACCTGGTCAAGGTGCCCGATGTCTGTTACATCACAAGCTTTGCAGGTTATGGCATAAATCAAGTTGGAGTTGTTTCCCTTGAAGGCTCTTTTAATGTCCAGTTTCACACCCTTGTTGGACACCAGTGCTGGACTGCTGTATTGTAAGGGCAGATAACGCAGTTGGTTGAGTTGCACGAGTGTGTTCCTGTAGACAACGGACAGAAGGAGGGGGGGGGGGGGGGGGGGGGGGGGGGTTTGATCGTCTGTCTGTTCCCCCAATATTTTTTCGTTCCGTTTGAAAGTGAAGCATGGTTGGCTGGCAAAGATGTCTTGGGTTTCTGATTCATCAATATTTTTTTTTTTTTTTTTTTTTTTTTTTGCTGTCCCAAACTCTGCGCCACCTCAGAGGCAGTGCACCCACGCCGCTCATTCCGACACCCCGTCCACAGCCACAGCCCGGTCGGCCCAGCCGCAGCACCGGCACCAGCAATCCACAAGGAGCAGTCCATGTCAAGTCGTCAAGAGGCAACCACCGGAGGAGACACTGCACTGCTGCCGAGTCACTTCAGTGGTGTTCAGTGGCGCCTGTTCTGATCTAACATACGCAGGACACCCACCTACTAAGCCCCCTACTGACGACAATAATTGCTTAGTCGCGAAGCCGGCGTGAGTGAGATTCATCAATATTTTGGCTGAGTTGCGTAGGTGTGTTCACACAGGCGGTGGGGGGTGGGGGTAGGAGTGTGGATTGAGTAATTTAGTTTCTTATCCCCCCTTTACTCACACTTTCCTGTATTATACACAGTGGGTCTACAGGCGCTAATATTCTCCCTCGACAAACGCACGCCAGACCTCAGAACACCACAACCACCGACCCATTCATTCCTCCGCTTCGTTGAACCTGTGCTCACATCCCACTCAGTGCTTTTGATTTCAGTGATCAGCATCACATTCAAGTCAGGCACGTGGCATTTTGGCAAACAAAAATGGCGCCAGCTATGCCTGTCTCTTATAGGACATCTAGGACCACAACTAGGCTATCGGTACCCTGCATAACATCGCAAAGAACTCATCAACTGTACAAGCGATTGATAGACAATGTCCTTAAGGCCACCTTCGAACTAACCCATGAACGTCATCATTATTTGGACTGTATTCAAATAGCCCAGCCAGTCATACATTTTACCTGTACCATCACACCACATTGGACTTTCTGGACATAGCCATTTCCATCAACAATGGACTGTTAAAAATTTTTGTACATTACACACACACACACACACACACACACACACACCTTCACTACCATTCTCCCATCTCTCTTCCACCAAGAACAGTTAACTACACCCACAGTTTCTCCAGCTCAGGATATGACAAAGACTGCCACAAAATGTCAGAATTCTGTTACCCCCTCCCCCCCCCCCCCCCCCCCCCCCCCACACAATAACAAAGGATAAAATTGTGCGATCGAAACTCCATTCCCCTTCGATCCATCGTCTGTGAGAATACACCCATGCAACTCAACCAAATGCGTCACCTGCCCTTACATCCGCAGCAATACAACACTGGTGTCGAACAAGAGCGTGGAATTTATGAGTGTGTGTGCGTGTCAAAATCATGAAAGTTTTGTGTGACCTACTAGCTTTGACACAAAATTGGGGCTCTTTTCGTCGCCATTAATCGCTTGCCTGTCCGTTTGCTACGTCACACATCTGAGGTATTTCTGTGTCCCTCTATTGTAGTAGGCGCTGCGAGGTTGCGATAAGATGGAGGAAGAGGAAGTGGGGGGACGGTGGGAGGGGGGTGCAACTGGAACTGTTTGTCTTATTTTCTTAACAGCTCGTGACACTTGTGGAGAGGCCCAGCTGGCAAAGCTTTAGCGCCACCATTGTTTTCTGAACAGAGGCAGGATCACGTACATATATTTAAACATAAATACTGGCAGAAACAGAATTATGATAATAGGCGAGTGCTGTCATACTCACTGGATCATAATCTCTTTACTGTCCCGGAGAAACTCCACCGCATTCTTCACCTCGCCACCTTTGAAGTCCAACAGGGTGGTGTTGGTTGCCCTTGGACACAGGCAGCACCAATGTACTCCCAGAGAAGGCATGTCAGGGTCTGACTGAAAACATCATCTCGAAGTGGTGAACCAATGAATAAACAAGTGAATTTCTGTTAAATGAATGAATCAAAGAAACGAATGCTGTCCGTTTAATTAGTCACTAACATCCAATAGATGCATATGGCATAGAAATGAAAGCGGAACAAATCAAACTTATGACAAAAAAAACAGCAAGGGTATGAAAAGAGACATCAAAGAACATGGTCTAAAACTTGAAAAAGTTAGAAGTTCCAAACCCTGGAAGAAGTTAAATGCCAAAAGCATCACCTGCGTTATCAATTCTCTAGACCATCTGGAACACTACATATCTCTCTCATTTCCCAAGGTAGAACAACGCGCATACTAGAGATACAAGACTTTAGGAAACAGGGACCCTGGCAGCGCATCTGCTAAGAACTCAAACTTTTGAAATGAGTTGCTACAGGAAAACTTATCGCATTTCTCACACAGACTGTGCTACACATGAAAATAAGAGCGCAAAAGAAGTGAGTCGGCAATGGACCCTTTTACACAGCTGGTGACAAAGTCCAGAAAACAACGAGTGAAGTGGTGTGATCACATCTCTTGATTATGCAGCTTTGCCAAAATCATCTCGTGGGGCACTGCACCAGACAGCAGAAGAAGGGGCAGGCAGTTAAAGACGTGGAGGGACAATATCCAAAATGGATAGATCTGACCTTTGGCGTATTTCTGAGAGTTGCAGAGGTCAGATCAGAATGAGGGAGGATTGTCAGGCCAAACAGAGGGCAAAAGACCCCAGAGTGAGAAGTCTCCGATGGCTCCAAATTAGCCGGTGTAACAGCCCGTTCTTACACTCCTCTGGAACTTACCCCGGGGTAAGTCTGGGCTACCCTGCTTTTACCCCCGGGAATCATTATAGGACTAGCTAGAACTAACACCCCCCCCCCCCCCCCTCTAGTTGGAACTGATCCCCGTGGGGGTAAGTTTGGGCTAGCCTGGATTTACCCCCCAGCTCCCACCCCACCCCCAAAGGGTCAATCTAGGACTATTTGGAATCTTCCTCCATCCACCCCACCCTTCAAACAAGAGAGGGTTATCCAGGGTTTTCCTATGCCTTTTCCCAGCACGCACGCACACCCGCCTTGAAAAAAAAAGAATTGTGTTAGCCTGTATATTTTTACACTCCCTCTCCCATTTCCTATATACAGTCAGTTGGGTTTAGACAAAGTGTAGTTCTAGACTCTTCTCAATAGATGGACCTCCTACTTCTCCAACCCCCCTCCCCCCACACACACCCTGATTCACTAACAGATACGTATTAACATTTCTCGTGCTAGCGTACAACCGTGGGTCAATATTCGGGTTTGTGAGTACGCCCGTGCATGCGTAGGAAAGAAAGACGGCTACATGCCGATCTGACCAAGTGCCAATGTGACCAAGCGTAGTTGTGACAAAATGTCGTTGTGACCACGTGCCCTTGTGACCAAGTACCGTTGTTGCTTCATCCCGGTTTGCCTCCTTTAACTATTTTACAGCTATTTAGAGTCTCTTGAGTACCTGTATACCTTAGCTTGTACAATGCATGACTAGTGGTCAGTGCCACTGACCACTGGTCATTATGACGTAAATCGGAGATTTTAACTATTTAACAGCTAATTAGTGTTTCCCGAGTGCTTGTGTACCTTGCACATGTAGATTACTTGTGGTCAGTGCCACTGACTATTGGTCATTATGACGTAAATCGGAGATTTTAACTATTTAACAACTAATTAGTTTTCCCGAGTGCTTGTGTACCTGTACAATGTAGATTACTTGTGGTCAGTGCCACTGACTACTGGTCATTATGACGTAAATCGGAGATTTTAACTATATTTCACAGCTAATTATAGTCTCCCGAGTACCTGTTTACCTTGTGCAATGCAAATGACTGGTGGTCAGTGTCGCTGACCACTGGTCACTATGGCGTAAATCAGATATTTCGACCCATTTACAGTTAATCAGTGTCTCATGAGTGTTTGTAGACCTTGTGCAATGCAGACAACCAGTGGTCAGTGTCACTGACCATGGTCACTTTAATATATATCAAGATTTTAACTATTTTTACAGCTGATTGGTGTATCCTGAGTGCCTGTGTACCTTGTACAATGTAGATGACTGGGGGGGGGGGAGGTCAGTTCCAACTGGGGGGGGGGGGGGGGTAAGTTCCAGTTCCAGCTAGTCCTGGAATGACCCCGGGGGTAAAAGCAGGCTAGCCCAGACTTACCCGGGGTAAGTTCCAGAGCGAGGGGGGAAAGAATGGGCTGTTACACCGGCTTCGAGATTGTGCAAAATGTGTCGCGTATATGTTTTGCCTTCGGAAACCGTGTCCAACTAATTCAAAACATGTTCGCTGAAACTGGATTATGAAACGCTTGCTAAATCTTTCCTGTTTCAGCCACGATTCTCTCTTTTCACAATCAGTGGGAACATTTTCAGTGTAAAACAAACTGTCGTCTGAAGTCAATGCCAAGGATATCCAGACGAGATTAAATGTTTGTTTCAGACCTGGACACCCATCTCCTATTCCACGCCCTCAGTACCCTGGTAGGGTCTGGGCCGGCCACTGGTTACTGCTAAGAGCCTCAAAGACAGTCCTCACATTGTGCAGGGAAATGGTAGGCTATAGTTTGTTTTACGAAAACTTCTGGTTGCTGTGACAGTGTGTCAGACGAGAAGAAAACAAAATTGCAAAATTGCACCACGGGGGGGGGGGGGGGGGGTACACTGTGTTCCCACGTGCGGTAAGACTGCCGATCACACGGCGGGGAAGCGTAGGAGTGCAATGCCCTTGAACATTTAATGTAAACCTTTATTGTACAAAAAAAAAGTGCTTTGTAGTAGTGTCATGATTTGAACGTTTAAGTGATTAAGCCCATAACAGCAAGATTCTTTTCGCTGACAGCCAGGACTGCAACAAACCCTGCTCCTAAAAACGTTGCTCGGGGAAAAAAAGGTTAATTTCCCCTTTAGTTTGTTAGGCATCTGCACTCAGTTTGCAGGACTATTAGTGTAATAATAGCTTGCATGTCGGGAAGATTCCCTACTGGCACAGCCTCCATGTGGCTGTCATAGTAAATCAGTGGATCTCCCCCCCCCACACACACACACACACCCTCCCCCCCACCCCCAATTTTTGTGTTTGTGTCATATGTTTTTTCTATCTAAAAAAGTCTTTCCTCCCGCGGATATGTTGCACCTGTTTACGTGGGGCACATTTTATGGGCCCTCTGAAACTAAAGCTTGTTTTGTTCAGGGAAGTTAAATCCGTATTTGCCCCCCCCCCCCCCCCCCCCCCCCCCCTGAGGCGCTAGCATTTTGTCATGGGTGAGTTTGGGTGCACACAGAGCGTGGAACTGTGTCTCTCTAATTTAACTGCATCATTTATGTAAATATTCTTTGGGGCTGCAAACTCTTGTCCACGTCATCTGTTTAGGTGTGAAATGCTTTGATTTGCTTTTATTACTCATGTTCTTTTGTTTGTTCCTCTTATGACAGGCATTATTAACTAATAATTACTAACACAAAACGCCACTAAAATTAAAACAAAATCTTGGACTACAAGCGTTCAAAGCAGAGAGAAAAGGGATTTTAAGCTGGTACACACATCTCATTTTGCTTGATGGATGATCCAATAGACTTACTGACAAACAAGACGCACAGAATCATACCCCACATTAGGGTGTTAAGGAGAGAGTAGAGAAACACTCACAGCAATGCTGGTGGTGTAACCAACCATGGCATGCTTAGACGCCATGTAGATAGGCACTTGATGGTATCGCGACAGCCCTGTAGAAGGCAAGCTTAGCTTTACAACAGCTATAGTCATTCCCCTACCTTTCCCTTTCCTAGTGTCTTTTCTGTCTGCCCACTCACTGTCTTCAGTCTCATTCTTCTTCACGAGCTTAAAGCATCAAGCTTTTTCTTTTAACCACAGAAACTAGCATTCTTTCTTCAAATAAAAAGATATTTCCTTTCATTATCAATGATCTTGTCGTTTTTTTTATATCTAAGACGTGAATTTCCCTAATTTTCTAAGATTTATACAGTGATCTCCTCAGAGAGTGCAACCTTGTTCTGGTTGAAGAGCTTGCGTGTCTCTATGACCCTGAGAGCTATGCTGGCGGGAGATTCATCTCCTGGTAGGGCCACCCAAGCCACACAGGTCAAAGGGTAGAGACCAGACGAATAGCACTCACTGGCCCTCCAGGTTGGGGGGTTGAATTGGGCTAACAACCCGATCCTGTAAAAAACTAGCCTGTTACAGAAACCCCAACGACAATATCTGAAAACAACATGGTTAAGGAAGAGTCCCTCTCTGGTAGAGCCCATGACGCGAGCTGGTGAAAGCCTTCGGGAAGCCAGTGCGCCGACTACTCTTCTGACGACCAAAACCAAGACCAGGATAGGGACCTGGAACATCAGAACCCTGTATGAGACCGGAAAAAGTGCTCAAGTGAGTACAGAGATGCATAGATACAATCTGAAGATACTTGGCGTGTGCGAGACAAGATGGACAGGAACAGGACAGACAAAACTTACGAGCGGAGACACTACTCTGGACAGGAGGAAGGCCAGCCACACATGCATGGAGTAGCATTGATTTGACACCCGAAGCAACGCGAGCACTGTTGTCCTGGGAATCTGTGTCACCAAGGATCCTCACTGCAAGGTTCAACTCAAAGGGCAGGAAAGTCACAATCCTACAGTGCTACGCTCCTACAAACACACGGCAGATATAGAGGTCAAAGAAGAATTTTATGAGCAAATCCAAGCAACCCTGGACAAAACATCAAGGAGAGACTTGAAGATACTCATGAGAGACCTGAATGCAAAAGTGGGATCACACAACACAGACAGAGAACACATCATGGGTAGACACGGTGTTGGAGAGCAGAATGAAAATGGCGACCTCTTCACAGAGTACTGTACCTTCAACGGCCTGGTGAACGGAAGCACTCTATTTCCCCATAAGACCATTCACAAGACCACATGGATTTCCCAGACGGCAAGACCGAGAACCAGATTGACCACATCACCATCGGCAGAGAAAGTGGAGGCGGAGCCTGCATGACGTCAGGGCGAGGCGCGGAGCGGACGCAGCATCAGATCACCATCTGGTTGTGGCAGTACTCAAGACCAAACTGAAAGCCTACACTGACCAGGCAGGAAGACCATCGTACAAGTTTAATGTACACAGCCTAAAAGAGAAAGAGAAAAGCAGAAGAATTCAAGGTAGAACTTAGGAACAAGTTCAGTGCGCTTTCCCTACTGCCAGAGGAAACAGTAGAAGAGCAATGGCTAAGTCTGCGAGAGGTCTGGAAGACAACATGCAAAACAGTCCTAGGGAAGATGCAAGGAAACATAAAGAATGTTTAACAACGGAGACATGGACACTGATCACAGACAGAAAACATCTGAAAGTCAAGATCAACCAGACACAAGATCAAGAAGAGAAGCAAGAACTACAAGCACGCTACTGGGAGATAAACCGACGAGTGAAAAAAAAGTGCAAGAAAAGACAAGAGAAACTTCATCGAGGAGCTGACTGACGAAGCAGAAACTGCAGCAGGCCAAAGAAACATGAAGAGACTATACGAGATCACCAGAACACTCTCTGGCAAGACCGGAAATCCCAGTCACCCCGTCAAGGACAAGAACGGAAATGCCATCTCAGGCAAAGAAAACCAGAGAGCAAGATGGGCTGAACACTTCAAGGAAATACTCAACAGACCCGCACACCACCAGCCCCGCCTGACATCCCACCACCAACCGAGCTTCTTGATATCAATACCAACCCCCCCAACGAAGACAGAGATCACCAAAGCCATCAAGTTCCTCAAGTCAGGCAAGGCAGTGGGTCCTGACGGCATACCACCCGAAGCACTAAAGGCAGACATCCAGACTTCGACTGAGATGCTACACCCACTCTCCTACACAAGATCTGGGAACAGGAGAGAGTGCCAGAAGACTGGAAGAAAGGCCATCTTGTAAAGCTGCCGAAGAAAGGGGACCTGTCATCCTGCAACAACTGGAGAGGAATCATGCTGCTGTCCCTCCCGGGGAAAGTATTGACAAGAATAATCCTAGAGAGATTGAAGACCGCCCTTGACCAGACACTTCGGGAGGAACAGGCAGGCTTCCGCCAAGATAGATCATGTACGGACCATATTGCGACATTGAGGATCATCATCGAGCAGTCCCTAGAGTGGCAGACCCCCCTGTACACAGTTTTCATCGACTTCAGAAGGCCTTTGACAGTGTCGACAGAGACGTCATCTGGAAACTGATGTACCACTACGGCTTTCCACCAAAGTTCGTCACCATCATCCAACACTATACAAAGATGCCACCTGCCAAGTCATCCACGATGGGAAGCTGACGGAACCCTTCTCTGTACAAACCGGCGTCCGTCAGGGTTGTTTACTTTCGCCGACAATCTTCCTGATGGTGATTGACTGGGTCATGAGACAGTCTACAGCAGGCCGGAGGACAGGTATCCAGTGGACCTTCACGAAGCAGCTGGAGGACCTGGACTTCGCGGACGACATCAGCCTCCTCTCCCACAAGCAGCAAGATGCACAAGAGAAGCTATGTCGTGTTGCAGAAGAAGCTGAGAAGACTGGGCTCCAAATCAACATCGGGAAAACAGAGGTCATGAGGGTGAACAACAAACAGCAAGATCCAGTGCGACTTCACCAAGAAGACATCAAGGAAGTTGACAAGTTTGTTTACCTGGGCAGTGTAGTCAGTAAAGATGGGGGGACAGACAAAGACATCAAATGCCGAATCAACAAAGCAAGACACGCCTTCAACACCCTGCGCCAGATCTGGAGGTCAACAGCCCTCTCACTCTGCAACAAGATCCGGATTTTCAACACAAACGTGAAGTCTGTTCTTCTACATGGTTCAGAAACATGGCGGATAACCAACAACACCAACAACAAGCTACTGACATTTATCAATAGATGTCTCAGAAACATCCTCAACATCAGGTGGCCGGAAGTCTCTCCAATGAACAATTGTGGGACAGAGACGAGACAAGTCCCAATTGAAACTGAGATAAAGAAACGGAAATGGGGATAAATGTCGCGTGCGTTGGAGGAGTATCGTCGCGGCCCTATGTTCATCAAGGAATCAAGAGGCATAAGTCAAGTAAGTCAAGTATACAGTGATAGATAAATTCCAAATAATCTTTGTCAACGTTTCAGCGAACATATTGTAAATACTTGCAAACAAACACATTATACAAAACTTCAATTTCATTTTACTGCACTCGTAGGATTCTCTTGCCAAAGTGTTTTTTTTTCCTGTCCCAATCTCTGCGCCACCTCAAAGGCAGTGCACCCACGCCACTCATTCCACAGCCGCAGCCCGGTCGGCCCCGCCGAAGCCCCGGCACCGGCAATCCACAGGAAGCAGTCAATGTCAAGTCGTCAAGAGGCAACCCACAGAAGGAGACACTGCACTGCTGCCGAGTCACTTCAGTGGTGTTCAGTGGCGCCTTTCTGATCTAACATACGCAGGACACCACCTTCTATGCCCCCTACTAAGACAAAAATTGCTTAGTCGCGGAGCCGGCGTGAGTGAGCTCTCCCTCCGGAAGGCGCCACCACGTCCGTCCAACGACAGCCCCCATGAACTCGCCGATACCGGTGACCCCGACGGAACCAAATCAAGACCACAGACGTGGAGAGGACATCGAAATTGTGGTCACCATGAGAGCAGGGCATGAAGGGCCACAGAATTTGAGACATTTTTTAAGCTGATCGATGAGAATGGGGATGATTAAGATGATGCTACGGAATTCCATTTCGGTCTGAGACTACATGACAGGGCTGTACTCTACACTTCCTTTCATAATAAATCCCGGCGTCAACCAGGCCCGAGAGATACAGGCACCTGCAGTGTTGGTCAGGAAATTTGAGCAACAAACTCAGAAATGCATCCATTGAGTGGATGAAACTCGACTATGTGGTGGTCCCAGTCTTCCAAACTGAGTCCGCAGCAAACTCAACTCTGGGTAGGAGCTGGTCGGGGCAGAAAAAACCCACATGACTCTGATGAGATTCGAACCCACGACCTCCCAGCCGGGAGTCCGCGACGCTAACCACTTCGCCACGCGACTGGTGCCAAAGTGTTTTTGAATCAGCATTCTTACCAGCGTTTGACGCCGTGTTGATGATGACTCCTCCTCGTCCTCCCTTATCTCGTCTCATGTGTTCGAACGCTATCTGACTGCCTCGTATCTGGGCAATCTGAAAATCCATACAAATGTCTTACTATAACAAAGTATACTGAAGGCCATACACATCAGTGACAGTGAAAGAAAACTGATAATAGAACATGACGTTGTAAATGTGCTCATTGTCGGGCTGTTTTTTGCTGTTCTGTTTGTTAGCACTGCAGTAGAATTCCTTCACACACACACACACACACACACACACACACACACACACACACACACACACAGAGGAGTTCGCATATCTGGTCCTCCTTCTCCTCCTCCTCACCCCCCCCCCCCCCCCCTTTCTCTCTTTTTTCATGCATACCATGAAGTAATGTGCAGCCTTCCATTGGAGACTCATATGGATGTATTGCCCAGGACATGCAGATGTCAAAGGAAACATGAGAGAGAGAGAGAGAGAGAGAGAGAGAGAGAGAGAGAGAGAGAGAGAGACAGACAGACAGACAGACAGACAGACAGACAGACAGACAGACAGACAGACAGAGAGAGAGACACACACACACACACACACACACACACACACACACACACACACACACACACACACACGGACAGACGGATGGAGAGATAGAGAGACAGAGACAGACAGAGAGAGACAGAGAGACAGACAAAGAGACGGACAGAGATACAGAGACAAACAGATAAGCAGGCAAGCATGCAGTACACAGAGAGAGACAGAGAAACAGGCAGACAGAGAGAGACAGACAGATAGAGAGACAGACAGACGGTCGGACGGACAGACAAACAGACAAGAAGGGAGGCAGGCAGGTAGGCAGAGACAGTAATTGAAGGATGAGGAGAGGAAGAGGTAGAAGGTTGCATGAACGGATACACAGATACAGAAGATGTGAAAGGAATGGAATCACATACCGTATTGATGGCCAGCATTTTCTCCCAGATTCTTTCATTCAAGATTCCAGCGTTGTTGGCACATATCTCCACAGCGCCGAACTTACTCACAGCTGCTTGGAAAGCCGCTGGGCATGTAATTAAATCAATACAATCGATCAATAAAACGATTAACGATTAATCAAACTGAACAGACATTTTAAAACAAAATGTAAATTCAATGAAATTGATTTTGATAAATTCGTCAAATTAAATACTAGCCAACCCCGTACCATGAAAGCTGAGGGGAATGGCAACACAGATGTGAGGTCAAATCATGTTGTTTTTCAGCCCAGTAGACAAAGGATACCATACCAAAGGTGAAAGCACGTGGATACGAGAACTGTACACAAATTCCAATCCAAGCTTGAAGTCCAAACCAACGTCAAGGGGACAGGCAAAGTCACTTCAATATAACCGGCTTTTGTTATGACCTGATCTTCTGACTCAATCAAACTTTTTATCCATGACAAAAAAGACATGAAGTGTAAAAGACTTTTGGTGCAAATGACTGTTACAACTGACTATTCGACAGTCCCTCGAAATCTTCTTCACTCTATTTTCAGTGACATAGTACAAGAGGGAAAAGAATGAACGTATGTCCAGCGTGTTAAGCAAATGATTCATTCACAATGGAATACAGAGATCACACCAATGGTCGCAACTCAGGTTAACAATTACAGGGACATCTGTCGACCTCCACCGTAGTAGACACGTACAATGTGCATTTGGGGCAGACTCAAACAATGTGCATTTGGGGCAGAACCTCAGAGTATCCACGGAAGGAACTAATTCAACCTTTCCACATGGAAAGTAAGAACATCCAGACCTGTTGGAAAACTGAAGGAATTGGCTCCTGAGATCACAGACATTCCTGAAACGTTCTTGGCCCTAGGGAAGTCATATGGAAGAAAAACAGAGAGAATTACAGACAGAATATGGTCCTGTTTCTGTCATAAAGAAGTAGACGAACGTATGCTTGGCATGGGGGGTTAGCAATAAGAATGTCAGGGACGCTGCGTGAGGATGCTGCCTTGAATCAAACAGGTCTGTGACTATCCACCTGCAAGAAAAACCATCACAGCAGTACAAATATCATGAAGAACTGTTCCCAGGTAAGACTTTAATGATGAACACAATGAAACAGTCCTACAGAAATGTTAACGTGGTCGTCGCATGGTTCACCAGAAAGACATCCTCACTGTTCAGCGTGACTGGAACACCAAACTGGGTAAAACAAAAATGTCCTTGAAGACTGGGTGAATATCTGTGGCTTCCACTGTAATAAGACCAATGATAGGAAACTACGCTTTGCTTGATTTTGCCAGTGACAATACTTTGCTTCATGCTGATACTGTCGGTGAGCAAAAAGCATTCTGATCATAAACATGTCATTCCCGAAACAGCCAGTATCATATCCACATAGTTTACAAAATTACGAGTAAAACAGCAACCAAGATCCTCCTAGGAATAAGGTGATGGAAATTCAAGCCATGTATCACATAAGAAGTAGAAGAAGCAAAAAATGAAATAGAAGAAGAAGAAGAACAACAACAACAACAACAACAAGAAGAAAATGAATATTGAAACCAGTGTGAATAACATTTGTTCAAACAATTTATATGTTTTTATAATACACAAGCCATAAACCGGAACATCAAATGCAATAAACATAATGTAATCCGTGTAAAATCACTTCCTGGTCTTTCATGATCACCGCAGTTTTCTATGAAATTTCCAAAGGATTTCCGTCCTCACCAGTAATGTTGCAGGAGCTGCTTTCTTTATACTACATCTTGAACTCGAAAGGCTGTGTCTCTAAATCGGTTATTAATTCATAGTACCCTTGTATGACGTGCAGCATATAATCGCACCGTTCTCTGCGATTGTCTTAAGGTTTGTTTCTTTGTTTGTTTTTTTTTAAAAGGCAGGGAACAGTAAACAATAAACAAGTAGGTTAAGTTTTGCTCCCATGTTTTTTTTTATTTGTTTGTTTGTTTGTTAATATTGACGCCACTTTCTCCACTTCCCTATACCATGCTAGTTATTACAACGTGATCTATTACCATTGGAGAGAGAGAGAGAGACAGAGACAGACAGACAGACAGACTGACTGACTGACTGACAGACAGACAGACAAGGTAAGATAACATTGCTTATAGCCCAGCCGACCGCAAAGGGCCATATCAGGGATATCACCACGTTGAAGTCAACTCACAAGTCATTCAAAAAGAAAAACAAACTCATTCACACAACCTTTTAAAATGCACGTTCTAAAACCACACCGGAAATATTATCAAAAACCTTTCCTCCGTAAATTCTTTGATCAGGTGAAATATGTTAATCTGTTTCAGAAATTCAAAGATCACATCAGGTGAACAAGGTTCTCATGGAGTCTGCCGTAAAATGCTTATGTGTCACATCATGCAAGTCCCAACACTTAGACGGAGATGAGAACAATTCTCATTGACAACGGCGTTGATATCAAACGTGCCAAAGGGGGAGAAGTACAGTATAGCTAAAACACTTTGCAAACATTAACAAAGTCAATGTCTAATAAGGGACAAGTTTGCTTTGGTTTGATAATAGGGTTGCAGCCATTTTTTAGGAACATGTTTCATTTTTGTTTGTAAGGTCACTTAAGGAAATCAACGACTGGTAATAAGCACTCAAAGAAACAAACATGAGGAGACTGATTTAAATGTGTATGGTCGCATAGCAAAAATTCACTTTATAGAAGTTTTGAATTAAAATTTACTTTGACATTAATCTAAGTTCAAAAGAGATACCAACAACAACAAAATATGAACACCATTGATGTCGTCTTGGCTGTTGTTGTTTTGTTTGTTTTTGTCTGTGTTTTCGTTTGTGTTTGTTTTTTTTTTTGTTTTTGAGCCATGCTCAGACGTTTGATGTGTTTACCTTGAAGTTGATCGGCATCAGTGACGTCACACTGCACAAAGGCCACATTGTCTTTGCCATATTGTTTTCTGCAGTTTTCTTCTTCCGTGGCTTTGCCGACCTCAGAGTTGACGTCACAGAACAGAACCTGCAAAACGTAATTTAGTCAAAGAAGGAAAAACAAAAGAGAAGAAATAAATGCAATAAGAACAAAGGAATCAGCTGAAAATTAATCAAATATGAAAACGTGTTACAGATAAACAAAGATAAAACAAAATAAAGCATACTTTTATTGAATCTGTAGAAGAGAGAGAGAGAGAGAGAGAGAGAGAGAGAGAGAGAGAGAGAGAGAGAGAGAGAGAGAGAGAATACGAATATAAAAATACGAATACAAATACGAAACTGAATACGACTACAAATACGAATGTTTAAATTCGTCAGACATTCGGCCAACTGACCCAGCATGGTGTATGGGGAAAGAAGGCGGACTTTGAAGCAAAAATAAGCATGAAGTATATTTTAAATAAACGAACTTTATCAGTAATATAATTATCATCATTACTACCTTGACTCACACATTATCTCCCTTCTAACAGCCTCGTTTTCATTCATTACGCCTGCCTTGCGCTGAAGAGACCATAGGTATGTGACAAACTCGTTCATTTTCGTTGTCCTATTTGTTTGTGTCTTGCCTTAAGAAGACGTAAGAGGTTGAAACGCGTCGTGTTTTGTCTTGTGACTCGTTTGTCTACGTTTCTCTTGGCGGTTCGCTGACATTTATTTAAGATTTGTTTAGATTTCCGTCTGCAGTCGTCCCACACTTTACAACTAGATCAAAATCCATGTCAAATTTCATGGAGAGACAATGTTGATTTTGTTTATAACTTCAGATCAAGTATTTCCAAAGTGTAGATTATTTTAAAAAATTTGCCCCAACCATAGAAATGATATGCTAAGATCTATGCGAAAACAGGCTCGATTTGCAGGAAAAAGGTTTGCGAGAAAGACCTCACTTTTTTGTTTTTAGACACGTTGGTAAACCTACTTAATTCGTCTGCCCAGTACCCAGTACCCAGTACACACACACACACACACACACACACACACACACACACACACACACACACAGAGTTGGTCATATCCAGTTGTGTCCACCTACCCTGGCTCCTCTCTCCAGCAGAGCGGCAGTGACAGCACGTCCGATACCTTGTGCCCCTCCCGTCAGAAACACACCACGGCCTGACACATCCATTGTCTTCTGTCAGGGGGACCTGCAGCTATGACACCTTCTGTGCAAAGAAGAAAATTAAGTGGCAGCATAGAAGGTTTTGCACTTCACACACACTCACACACACACACACACACACACACACACACACACACACACACACACACACACACACACACACTCAAAGCATTCATTTAGCAACAGTTTTGCACTTAATAAAATGCCATCTGTCCGACTAATGAGTGGTTTTACCTTACAAAACAAACGTAGGAGGCGGCGGAACACAAGTCTTTCCAGCGCCTGTATTCTCCTCACTATGACGTAGAACCTTCTCACAAAGCGTGTAAAGCAGGAAGTTTGAACTGCTTACCTGACCTTGGTATATCTTGGCAGTTATGGATTAATCTGGATGGAAGATTTTGTTATGGGTACATCCGAAACACGTTTCGGGACCGTTTCATTGTCAAAAGAGCTAGAAAGACTTTTGTTACGCAACATACGACGAGCATTTTTTTGCCTGATCTCTCTCTCTCTCTCTCTCTCTCTCTCTCTCTCTCTCTCTCTCTCTCCGGAAACAGCAATACCTAAATGACATTAGGTGCAGCTGCACTTCTGACCTGAAAACTGCAGCGCATGCACAGTCACGTGTCTATCCAACGAAAGAGAGAGAACGAACAGTTGTGCGTGCGTGCGTGCCAGCGTGCGTGCATGCGCGCGTGCGTGCGTGCGCGCGCGCGCGCGTGTGTGTGTGTGTGTGTGTGTGTGTGTGTGTGTGTGTGTGTGTGCGCGCGCGCGTGCGTTTTCCTATTTTGATTGAGGGAGAAAACGAAATTAGCACTAGCGGCTTTTTTTTTTTTTTTTTTTTTTACAAATGACCCTTGGAGAAGAAAAATCGTGATCAATTACAAAAAAAGATGGCAATTAGTACATGGACATAGAAATACAAAATACATTTTCAAAATCACCACCACCGCAAAAAACACACACACACACACACACACAAAATTAACAAAACAAGTTTTAGAAACAAAAGAAACCCATGATGGCGAAAAATTCAATAAATATGAGAGAGAGAGAGAGAGAGAGAGAGAGAGAGAGAGAGAGAGAGAGAGAGAGAGAGAAGAAGAAAAATCTTTATTTACAAGGATAATAGACAAGCACTGGCGTGCTTTTTTTACATCCAGTCCTCGCCCTGAGTAGGGTCAACAATGCAAAATAAGATCAGGCACCAAAAGTAGTATGCAAAAAGTGACTAGAACTACAATACGATACGGAATTTTCTTTTTTTAAATAAGAAAAAGAAAGAAGAAAAAAAAAGAAAATGAGAGAGAGAGAGAGAGAGAGAGAGAGAGAGAGAGAGAGAGAGAGAGAGAGCTAAGGAGTACAGGGAAGGGAGAGAGAGAGGGGGGGAGAGAAAGAGGCGAGAGTGGGTGCGGAAATGAACATGTTTTAGTTAGACAAATGGAGGGGGGGGGGGGGCATGATGATAATAGCCCAGTCACCACGGGTTGGAGGGGGGGGGGAGAATGTCATATAGATAATAAATCAAAAATCATTTAAGGAGGACCGTGAGAGAGAGAGAGAGAGAGAGAGAGAGAGAGAGAGAGAGAGAGAGAGAGAGAGAGAGAGAGAGAGAGTCGCATAAGAATACAAGCATAACGACATAATGACAAGAGGGCAGGATGTAGTAGCAAACACACACACACACACACACACACACACACACACACACACACACACACACACACACACACACACACACACACACACACTCACATAAGACACATACTTACTAAACAGAATAACGTGCATTTCAAGTACAAAACATTCTAAATAGTCAGGTCATACATAAGGCAAAGAGGGTGGTGGTGGTTGGTGGTGGATTTATGGCGGAGTATGCGCAAAGTACTGGCACATAAGATGGTTGAAATAATGGTGTTTGAAGGTTGATATGCATTGGTGTTGTTTGGTTGATTCAGGGAGCGAGTTCCATTGGCAGGAACCTGAATATGTTAAACTGGGTTTGAATAAGTCAGTTCTAGGAACAGGGAGATGAAGTTTGGGTAGAGTCTTTGAGGAATTGATTGAAAATCTGCGAATTAATGTTGAGAGGGTGCCTTCCCAGACATAATCATGTGCATTATGATCCCTTTGTTGTATTCTAATCTCAGACATAAGGGAGAGAACTTGAATCTTTTTATAGTCCGAGTCCAGAAGACTACTGCTTTTGAGGAGGACTAATTTGAGTGCTCGCTTGTGTAGGCTTAGCAATGGTTTGAGGGTGTTAGCGCTAGCAGAGTCCCATAGAGTAGATCCACAGTCTATGTATAACTGAATATGAGACTGGAAAAAGAGCTTGCGTGAATGCAGGTCGAGGAAGCGTTTGATTTTGGAGAGTTGATAAAATTTGTTAAGTTTTTTTGCACAGTGAAGTTATGTGAGCTTGCCACCTAATATTGTTATCAATTGTTATTCTTAGCCCTTTGAGGTATGTAACCTGTTCAACGGGCTCATTTTTAAATTGTACAGGAGGACAGTTATATTGAGATTTTGTCTTTTTTGCCTGGTTGTGATAAGCATGGATTTAGTTTGTGTTTTTTTTAGGGTGAAGCGACATGTGATTTAGTTCAGTCCATTTTACGAGGTCATCACACTTTCTTGTAAAGTTTGTGCAAGAACAGTAACAACAGAATGATTTGTGTGTATTGTTGTATCATCAGCAAAGAGTCCACAGGTGGATGCAATATGGAGAGGTAGATCATTAATGTAAATTGTGAACAGTAAGGAACCCGGGATAGAGCCTTGCGGGATGCCATAGTGTTTGAAAATAAGAGAAAGGTGTATCAATTTTCATACATAGGTAGATCATTGATGTAAATTGTGAACTGTAAGGGACCCAGGATAGAGCCTTGCGGGACGCCATAGGAAAGTGTTTGAAATGAAGAGAAAGGTGTATTAATTTTGTGAGATAAGAGTGAAAAAGCGTAAGAGTTTTTGAGGATAAGCCATACAATTTTAATGTTCTAAGAAGAAGGTTATGGTCTATTATACATCAAATGCTTTTTTTTTCCATCAATGAATAGGATACCACAATATCTGTTTTGTTGTTGTTGTTGTTTGTTTGTTTCTGTCCCAACCTCTGCGCCACCCCTGAGGCAGTGCACCCACGCTGCTCATTCCGACACCCCGTCCACAGCCACAGCCTAGTCGGCCCCGCCGCAGCCCCGGCACCGGCAATCCACAGGGAGCAGTCAATGTCAAGTCGTCGGAACCCACAGGAGGAGACACTGCACTGCTGCCGAGTCACTTCGGTGGTGTTTAGTGGCGCCTGTTCTGATCTAACATACGCAGGACACCACCTACTAAGCCTCTACTGACGACAATAATTGCTTAGTCGCGGAGCCGGCGCGAGTGAGCTCTCCCTCCGGAGGGCGCCACCGCGTCCGTCCAACGACAGCCCCCATGGACTCGCCGATACCGGTGACCCCGACGGAACCAAAC
>JADBJO010000428.1:22500-37500 GCA_016801955.1 Conus betulinus | reverse complement strand
TGTGAATTGGCGAAGTCCTTCACTAATTGTAATTTACAATTTTTTTTTGTGTTTTTTTTTTTTTTGTCATTACTAAGAGTGGCATTAGCATCAACCAGCATAGACTGAAAGGGTTGCATGAGTCTGTTCTTTAGTGCTCTGCACTGCCCACTCACACCAAGCGAGTGTCCCTACCCTGTCCCCACCAGTGCGCTGCCCGTTCGCCTCAGGGACGAGTCTGGGGGGTCGGGTCTAGAACCGCCTGGCCAGATAGTTCCCCGGGGCGCCACCGTGCCCCCCCCCCCCCCCCCCCAAGGCACTGAAGGGGTGGGGTTCAGGCCTGGGAACTCTCCTTTTTTGCCTATGTGGCCACAGCCTGTTTGGGTAAATTTGTTTTTTCCAAAAGTTGTCTACGTTGCGGCCCGTGCAGGTACATGTGTTTTTTTTTTTTTACTTAAGTTGTCTATGTTGCGGCCCATGTAGGTAGCTATGTTTTTTTTTTTCGAATTATATATCTACGTCGCTGCCAGGGTGGCTCAGAACCCCCACCATATGTACTATGTGTAGGTTTCGGATGCACTTTGAAATGTTCGATTTTTGAAAACTGGCCAGTCGTCATTTACACTGGGGGTTGCCAGGTATTCATTACCCATCACTTACACCCAGCTCACCTCTTCCCCTCCCCGACCCTTCCGCTGTCCCCATATCCTTTTTCTATTCGTGATTGGTTTTACATTTTAAAAACATTTAGGGTCCAACTTATCAGTATAAATGAATAGACTATAAATACACGGACCACCCAATCAATCATGAGCCGTTGTCATGCAGGCTCTGGCGAAAACACACACACACACACACACACGCACGCACACACACACACACACTCTCTCTCTCTCTCTCTCTCTCTCTCTCTCTCTCTCTCTCTCTCTCACACACACACACACACACACACACACACACGCGAAAAACAGATTGTAACAGATGTAAAATATCCTTCAAGTGTGATTAGAACATGGCTGTCTCCAACAAACAAGAAAGAACATTCCCAAATACAAGAGCACTTGCACAAGTAAATTGTACAGAAGCGAAAAGTACCAAGTCAATGTTTTCTGCCTAACTAAATCAATTCATTTTCAATTATTTCTATTTGCTAACACTAAGCTGATCACACAAAATGACAGATGATGTTTGGAGGAAGAAAAAAACTTCAAAAGAGGGGAGTGAAAAAAAAAACAAAAACTGCAGCTCCATTACGTTTTTGCGCTAAAAGTACATTGTTACAAAAAAAAAAAAATCTTTATGACAAGCAAACATACCAACACCAAACTAAAATGATGCCTGTTAAGGACGATTTAGCATTCCATTCAATTACTATTCATTTCTTGATCACAAAGACAAGAGCGACAACAACAACATAGGAGCAAGAGTTACAGCCCTTGTTCTTTATTTGCTGCTGTGTAACGTCCCCCTGCCTCATTTAAGATTTCCATTCATGTCAATCCAACAGAGGTTTCCTGTATTTGTTACCGTTCCTCCACGTGTTCGTTCGACTATATTCAAAGTCGTAACGTCTGTGTCAGTCTTGAATAAATACTAATTTGTGATTATTCATTTCTCCAGTTGTGTTGCTGTGTAGATACGTCAATTACAGAATAAAATTATGGGCAAGCTTGGAAAATCCTCTGTCGGATGTCTTCTTGTTTGTTCTATGTGCTCTGTGTTGTCATTTCTGCCGGGCAATTCGATGTCGAAAGTAGCATTCCAAACGTTTTCTGTGAACGTGTGTCGTCCAAGGGGTTCTGGTACCCGCTGCCTACTGACTTTGCCCAGGAACTGGGAGGTGTTTGGTGAGGGGACGATCCACCTCCTGTGGGTTGGACACCCCATCCTCATCAACCAACATCCTCTTGCGATACATTGCTCCCCGCCAGGACACCACCATGATCTTGCCGTTGTTGTCCACGTCCTCAACCAGCTGGACGAAGGCTTTGGCCACGTCCTCTGGCCTGTCAACAAAGCTCTTTGTGAGACTGGTTTATTGGGGATGAGCACACACTCCTACTAAACCGTGTTTAAACATATGGATATTACTGAGTGCATTTAATCTTGATCTTTGGTTTTAAGACATTCAGTGCATCTCTTTGTTGGTACAAAAAAATACTCTACTTAAATGAAAATATAAACATAGCGGACAGAAAGTTATCTAAAAGGACAGTGTCTTTATGGAGCATACAAAATGAGCAATACTTTAACTGGAAACGAATACCATTGATTCTTAAAACTGTTGTGTAGTATGTCAAACGAATGGACAGAACTTAGTTCAAAAGCACTGGTAAAGCATTTAAATCAAAACTCACTGAGAATACTTGTTAAAGACCTTTCGATCCTGGGGAGGTTTCCTAACTTCACACAATAAAGGGCATACTACGGCAGAAACAAAGCATAACAAAGACCTCTAGAATTATCTGATCATGTTTTGAAAAAAAAAAAAAAAGGATATGCATTGTGGTAAAAAGTGATAAGAAAGCAACAGAGAAATCTTTCACCAGAAACATAACACACGCGCGTGCAAACACACACATACACACACGCACGCGCACGCGCTCACGCACGCACGCACACACACACACACACACACACCTATAGAAAGTAAAGAAAAACACAATCATAGTGTAAATCATAAATACATGAACAAATAAATTAACAGATTAAAAACGCCAAATAAACTGATAAATAGATAGATAAATAAACATCTTTTAAAGAAAGACAGCGCTGACAAAACTAATGTACTTGAGCTGATCAACAGAAACCCCCACGTACACCCCACGCTACTGTTTTCCTTGGTGTGCCTTATCACTCTACACAAGCATTTCGCATACAAGAGGACCTGCACTGAAATTCTCCCTTCACACACACACACACACACACACACACACACACACACACACACACACACACACACACACACACACACACACAAATTTATTCAAGCATCACACTCACTGAATCAGAATGCCTTCACAGTGTCGAAGAAACTCCTCTAAGTTCTTCACCTGGCCACCTTTGAGCTCCAAAATGGGAGTATTGACCGCGAGTGGGCACAGGCAGCACCAACGTACTCCCAGAGAGGGCATGTCAGGGTCTGACTGAAAACATCACCTCGAAGTGGTGAACCAGTGACTAGTCACAAACACACAATCGAGCAGTGAAGAACAACAAAATGTTATCTTGTACCCTCTGCAATTTCCAATGCAATTCTGCTCTGGTCATTCACCCACAAATTCAGCAGCACGTGCATTCATCCAACCATTCACGCACACCGTTTGATAAGTGCACTGTGTGTTGTACACAACAATTAAAAACTCCATCCAACTTTTCACGTTTCCACACATTTATGCAGATCAGTAAATCTATTATCAATGAAAACCATTAATACAGAGATTGATTTGCGCAGACTTGTACCAATGCACAGATGCATAAGTGGTAAGGGTCCATTCACACATGTGTGTATCAACAAACACCCTTTTTTTTTTTTACAGAATAAAAACAAAAAACAAAAGAAAAGCAAGGAATGCTGAAAGACAAAGGTATACAAGAGTGGTCTGTGATGAAACGAAGGATGGGCAGATGCGAAAGCAAAGAAATAAAAATGTTGAAAATACAACCAGCACTGACCCCTTCGGTAGATACGTAAGAAAGTTAGTAGAGAATTGATTGATAATCAAATGCAGATAGGAAAGAGAGAAGAGAGAATAGCTGTAACGTATCCATGAGGTAAGTAATGAGTGCTGTGGCAGTGTGTCTGTGAAGAGTACTATGAGCCAGCGCTATTGGGACGGACAGAGCAGGATACATGCTACATTGGAATGTTGAAGGCACGTGGGCAGAGGGTCCCCAGTCTGGCAAGAACATAGAATTTTGGCATGCTGTGCAGAAAGTTGTCACACATAGAATTTTGGCATGCTGTGCAGAAAGTTGTCACACATAGAATTTTGGCATGCTGTGCAGAAAGTTGTCACACATAGAATTTTGGCATGCTGTGCAGAAAGTTGTCACACATAGAATTTTGGCATGCTGTGCAGAAAGTTGTCACACATAGAATTTTGGCATGCTGTGCAGAAAGTTGTCACACATAGAATTTTGGCATACTGTGCAGAAAGTTGTCACACATAGTATTTTGGCATGCTGTGCAGAGAGTTGTCACACATAGAAATTCGCATGCTGTGCAGAAAGTTGTCACACATAGTATTTTGGCATGCTGTGCAGAGAGTTGTCACACATAGAAATTCGCATGCTGTGCAGAAAGTTGTCACACATAGTATTTTGGCATGCTGTGCAGAAAGTTGTCACACTATAATTGCCAAAGCATCAGGACTTTGACATGATTGATGTGTTGGAAATTTCTCTCTCTTTTACGCCTGTTAAGATAAGGTGGTGGGGATAAAATTCCATTTATTCACTGTCAGTTAGGGCTGCAGAGAAGTCTGATATTTCCCCCTCAGCTGACTGTTTAATGAGGCTGCAACAAAGTCTCCCAAAGTAAGGCACCCTGAAGAGAAGCAGTTAGTTCCCCCTGTTTTAAAACGCTTGCTGAAGAGCTATCAGTACCTTTTAGTGCCTACCAGTCACTCTATGGGACTTGTCTTACCAGTAAGTCTGCACTTCGGAAGAATTTCCGTTTGAGTACCTTCTATCTAGCTGGTTTGTGAATATTTGGCAGCGTGCCCTTTTCATAAAGAGAACAGAACTTCAAGCTTGCTACCTGACCCGACCTCTGCTCTGTCTTCATTGAATCATGGAGAGATTATTAGAACCAGCTCGTCATGGGTAGATTCTTTGGGTTTGTGTTAGCATGTCCTTCAAAAGAGGAATTCAACAAGAAGGAAAAGGCTGATTAAAGTGTCTCACACTCGAACGGACGTTTTGGATTTAACCGCTACCCTTCGGGGCACCTTTCTTCAGGAGAATCTCTCGCAAACCTATTCAAGTGCCAGCAAAAGAAATCAAAAGGCTGTGGTGCAGCTCTAAATGACAGCGGGGGGGGGGGGGGGGGGGGGGGGGATAGAATTCATCTCTAGCAGTTTATTACAACTAGCATACTAATTAAACTTCATACTCTCCTTTTACACAATAACTCACAGTACAAAACACACAACATCACTCAGACACTACTTGGTAGACTGCAATCTTTCATTGTTAAAAAATCTAACAGTGCACTTTTCCCCAAAAGTTCAGTTCCACACCATATGGACGTCAGTGCAGTCTTTCACGACGTCCTTTTTCTTCCCTGGAATTGCAATGACCATTACACCTGGTAGTCAAAACCTAGGATTACAAGCGTTCGCAACAGAGGAAATATGAATATTAGGCTGGTACAACCCATCTCATTTTGCCTGTCGGACGTTCAGAAAGACCCACAGACAAAACAGGACACACAGGGTCACACCTCCACATGACAGTGCTTATGGAAAAGTAGAGAAAAACACTCACAGCAATGCTGGTGGTGTAACCAACCATGGCATGCTTAGAAGCCACGTAGACAGGCGCTTGATGGGATCGCATTAGCCCTGCAAGAGACAAGCTTAGCTTTACAACAGCTATAGTCATCCCCCTACCTTTCCATTTCCTAGTGTCTTTTCTGTCTGCCCACTCACTGTCTTCAAACTCATTCTTTTTCACAAGCTTATATCATTGAGTTTTTTTTTTTTTTTTAAAACAACAGTAGCTAGTATTCTTTCTACAAATAAAATGATGTTTTTTTTTCCATCATCAGTGATCTTGTCGTGTTTTTGTTTTGTTGTTGTTTGTCTTAGACGTGATTTTCCTTAATTTTCCCAGATTTATACAATGATAGATAAATTCCAGTTAATTTTTTTTCAACATTTCAGCGATCATATTGTAAATGCTTGCAAACAAAACACATTATACAACTTCAACTTTATATCACTGGACTCGTATGATTCTCTTGCCAAAGTGGTTTTGAATCCACATTCTTACCAGCAATGGACCGTGTTGATGATGACTCCTCCTCGTCCTCCCTTATCTCGTCTCATGTGTTCGAACGCTATCTGACTGCCTCGTATCTGGGCAATCTGAAAATCCATGTAAATGTCTGCTATAACAAAGTATATTAAAGGCCATATACAGCAGTGACAGTAAAAGAAAAACTGATACTAGAACACGACGTTGTAAATGTGCTCATTATCGGCTGCTTTCGCTGTTCTGTTTGTTAGCACTGTAGTAGAATTCCTTCACACACACACACACACACACACACACACACACACACACACACACACACACACACACACACACACTGCGTGCGCGCGCAGGAAGAGAGAGAGACAGAGACAGAGAGAGAGAGAGAGAGAAGGAGCATGTACATCTGGTCCTCTCCTCCTCCTCCCCTCTCTCTCTCTCTCTCTCTTTTTCATGCATGGCATGAAGTATTGAGAGCCTTCCGTAGGAGGACTCATACGGTAGAAAGAAACTCGTGGAGAGCGTGGCAGCAGAGTCCTCAGAAGAGAAGCCCCCTTCAAGCAAGTGTTTCGGCCCTTATCTCCTGACACTCTAGGGGGGTTGGGCCACACCCGATTCATGACTCCGGATGTCCCTCTGCTCTTTCTCTCTCTCTCTCTCTCTCTCTCTCTCTCTCTCTCTCTCTCTCTCTCTCTCTCTCTCTCTCTCTCTGCATGCATGGCGTTTAGCAATGTGAAGCCTTCCACTGGAGGTCGTATCGCCCAGGACATGCAGTTGTCAAAGAAAATGAGAGACAGATAGACTGAGAGAGAGAGAGAGAGAGAGAGAGAGAGAGAGAGAGAGAGAGAGAGAGAGAGAGAGTAAGACAGACAGATGGACGGATGGATGGAGAGGGTGGAGTGATAGAGACAGAGACAGACAGACAGACAGACGGACAGACGGTCGGACAGACAGTCAAACAGACAAGAAGGGAGGCAGGCAGGTAGAAAGAGACAGTAACTGAAGGATGGGGAGAGGAAGAGGTAGAAGGCTGCATGAACGGACACACAGAGACAGAAGATATAAAGGGAATGGAATCACATACCGTATTGATGGCCAGCATTTTCTCCCAGATTCTTTCATCCATAATTCCAGCGTTGTTGGCACATATCTCCACAGCGCCAAACTTACTCACGGCTGCTTGGAAAGCAGCTGGACATTTAATCAAATCAATAGAATCGATCAATGAAACAATGAATCAAATTGGACACAAATTTCAAAACAAAAATGTAAATTCAATGGAGCTGATTTGATAAATTCATCAAATTAAATAAATACTAGCCAGCCTCGTGCTATAAAAACCGAGGGAAGTGGCAACAGAGCTGGAGTCAAATCATGTTGTTTTTCAGCCCAGTAGACAAAGGATACCATACCAAAGGTGAAAGCACATGGATACGAGAACTGTACACAAATCCAAGGTTGAAGTCCAAACCAACGTCAAGGGGGCGCAAAGTCACTTCAGTATAACCGGCATTTGTCATGACCTGATCTTCTGACTCAATGAAATGTTTTATCCATGAACAAAAAAGACATTAAGTGCAAAACATTTTTGGCGCAAATGACTCTGTTACAACTGGCTATCTAAAGGTCCCTCAAAATCTTCTGCACTCTATTTTCAGTGACATGACAGAAGAGAGAAAAGAATGAACGTATGTCCAGCGTGTTAAGCAAATGATTCATTCACAATGGAGTACAGAGATCACACCAATGGTCGCAGCCCCCCCCCCCCCCCCCCCCCCCCCCCCCCCCCCCCCCCCCCCCCCCCCCCACGACAGCGCCATCTGTCGACCTCCATCGGAGCAGACGCGAACAATGTGCATTTGGGGCAGACTCAAACAATGTGTATTTGGGGCAGAACCTCAGAGTATCCACGGAAGGAACTAATTCAACCTTTCCACCTGGAAAGAAAGAACACCCAGACCTGTTGGAAAACTGAAAGAATTGGCACATAAGATGCACAGACATTCCTGAAACGTTCTTGGCGTTTGGGAAGTCAGAGGGAAGAAAAACAGAGAATTACAGACAGGCTGTGGTTCTGTTTCTGTCATAAAGAAGAAGAAGAACATGTGCATGGCATGGGCTTTTCTTTTAGTAATAAGAATGTCAGGGACGCTGAGTGAGGACGCTGCCCTGAATCACACAGGTCTGTGAGTGTATCCAGCAGCAAGAAAAAAACATCACTGCAGTACAAATATAATGAAAAGCTGTTTCCAGGTAAGACTTTAATGATGACCACAATGAAACAGTCCTACAGTCATGTTAACGTGGTCATCGCATGGTTCACCAGAAAGACATCTTCACTGTTCAGCGTGACCGGAATGCCAAACTGGGTAAAAGAAAATGTCCTTGAAGGCTGGGTGAACATCTGTGGCTTCCACTTTAATAAGACCAATGATAGGAAACTACGCCTGCTTGAATTTGCCAATGACAATACCTTGCTTCGTGCTGATACTTTCGGTGAGCAAAAAGCATCATGATCATAAACATGTGATTCCCGAAACAGCCAGTATCATATCCACATAATATATAAAGTTACGAGTAAAACAGCAACCGAGATTGTCCTAGGAATAAGTTAATGGAAATTCAAGCCATGTATCAATAGAGAGAGAGAAGAAGAAGAAAGAAGAAGAAGAAGAAGAAGAAGAAGAAGAAAGAAGAAAAAGAAAAAGAAGAAGAAGAAGATTGAAACCAGCGTGAATAACATTTGTTCAAATCATTTATATGTTTTGTAATGCACACAAGCCATATACCAGAACATCAAATGCAATAAACATAATGTAATCCATGTAAAATCACTTCCTGGTCTTTCATGATCACCACAGTTTTCTATGAAATTTCCAGAGAATTTCCGTCCTCACCAGTAATGTTGCAGGGGCTGCTTTCTTAATACTACATCTTGAACTGCAAAGGCTGTGCCTCCAAATATGTTATTAATTCATAGTACCCTCATATGACATGCAGCATGTAATCGCACTGTTCTCTGCCATTGTCTAAAGGTTGTTTCTTTCTTTGTTTGTTTTTTGTTTTTTGTTTATACTGACGCCAGTTTTTCCACTTTCCTATATCATGCTAGTTCTTACAATGTGATCTATTACCACCAAAGAGAGAGAGAGGGAGAGAAAGAAAGAGAGCGGAGAGAGAGAGAGGGAGGGAGGGAAGGACAGAGAGACAGACAGACGCACAAAAACAGATAGGCAGAGAGGCAGACAGACAAGGTAAGGTAATGTTGCTTATAGCGCAGCCAACCGCAAAGGGTCATATCAGGGCTGTCATCGCGTTGAAGTCAACTCATAAGTCATTCAAAAGAGAAAAAAAAAAAGAAAAGGCTCAATCACACAAACCTTTAAAATACACATTCTAAAAACACACACTGACATGTTGTCAAAATTTTTTCCTACGTAAAATCTTGATGAGATGAAAAAAATTAATCTCTTTCAGAAATTCAAAGATCACATCAGGTGCCACATCTCTGAACAAGGTTTTCATGGAGTCTGCTATAAAATGCTAATGTCTCACATCATGCAAGTCCCAACACCCAGAGATCAGAACAATTCTCATTGACAACGGCGTTGAGATCAAAGGTGCCGAAGGGGGGGAAGTTGCAGTATAGCTAAAACACTTTGCAGACATTTAACAAATTCAATGTCCAATATGGGACAAAAGCTGCTTTGGTTTGATAATAGGGTTGCAGCCGTTTCTAAGAAACAAGTTTCATTTTTCGTTTGTTCTAGATCTGTGTGGTCATTTAAGGAAATCAACGACTAGTAATAAGCACTCAAAGAAAATAAGATAGGAGGGGGACTGATTTATATGGGTATGGTCGCACGAGCCAAAATTCGCTTTAAATTATTTTTGCTCTAACGTTTACTTTGTCTGATATTAATCTGAGCGCAAAAAAGATGTAAAGAATATATAATTGCCATTGACGTCGTCGTGGCTGCTGTTGTTTTGTTTGTTTTCGTCTGTGTTTTCGTTTGTGTTTGTTTTTTGTTTGTTTTGTTTTTGAGCCATGCTCAGACGTTTGATGTATTTCACCTTGAAGTTGATCGGTATCAGTGACGTCACACTGAACGAAGGTCACCTTGTCTTTGCCATATTGTTTCTGTAGTTCTTCTTCCGTGGCTTTCCCGACCTCGGAGTTGACGTCACAGAACAGAACCTGTAACGTATAATTCTAATCAAAGAAGGGAAAACAGAAAGAGAAGAAAATAAATGAAATGAGAACAAAGGAATCAGCTGAAAATTAATAAGATTATGAAAACGTTTTAGAGATACACAAAGATAAAACGAAATAAAAAGAAATATACTTTAATTGAATCTGTGACAGAGAGAGAGAGAGAGAGAGAGAGAGAGAGAGAGAGAGAGAGAGTGAGTGAGTGAGTGACAGAGTGACACTGACAATGACATCTTTTATGCTTAGAAGTTAAAAACAAAAGCGACACTGCAAACTGGGTATCTACACAACTAACCACAAGTAAGAAATTGTTTCCTTTTCCATTACTCATTTGGGTTTCTTTTTGTCCAAGCTCATAACTATTCTGACATAATAATGATAATAATGATAATAACAACAATAATCATGATAATATTGACTATTTATGGCGCTTAATCTAACATAAGCCCTAAGCGCTTACAAATACAGAAAAGATTAAAGAAAGCATAATGAAACCAATAAGAAGCTAACTATTGCAATAAATACCATGCATCTACACACACACACACACACACACACACACACACACACACACACTCACACCCACACGCACACAAACACACACACTCACATATGCATGCACAAACATGCACACACATACACACACATACACACATATACACGCGAACGCACACACACACACACACACACACACACACACATACACACACACACACACACACACATACACACACACACATACACGCGCGCGCGCACGCGCACGCACACATGGACACACATGCACACACACGCACCACACACACACACATACACACACAACGACACACACACACACACACACATACACACACACACACACACACAACGACACACACACACACACACACACACACACACACACACACACACACACACACACACACACACACACACGACAGACAGAGAGACAGACAGCGTTAGTCATATCCAACTGTGTCCACCTACCCTGGCTCCTTTCTCCAGCAGAGCGGCAGTGACAGCACGTCCAATACCTTGTGCCCCTCCCGTCAGAAACACACCACGGCCTGACACATCCATTGTCTTCTGTCAGGGGGATCTGCAGCTATGATACCTTCTGTACAAAGAAGAAAATTAAGTGGCAGCATAGAAGGTTTTGCACTTCACACACACACACACACACACACACACACACACACACACACACACACACACACACACACACACACATACATATGCACACACTCACACACACACACAAATTCACACACACACACACACACACACACACACACACACACACACACACACACACACACACACACACACATACGCACACACTCACACACACACACACAAACTCACACACACACGCACACAAACACACACACTCACACATGCATGCACACACATACACACCCATACACATATATACACGCGAACGCGCGCGCTCACACACACACACACACACACACACACACACACACACACACACACACACACACACACACACACACACACATACGCACACACACACACACACACACACACACACACACACACACACACACACACACACACACACACTCACACACACACACACACACACACACACACACACACATACATATGCGCACACACTCACACACACACACACACACAAACTCACACACACAAGCACACAAACACACACACTCACACATGCATGCACACACACAATACACACCCATACACATATATACACGCAAACGCGCGCTCCCACACACACACACACACACACACACACACACACACACACACACACACACACACACACACACATACACATACGCGCACGCGCGCACACACACACACACACACACACACACACACACATACACACACACACATATCATTCATTGAGCAACAGTTTGCACTTAATAAAATGCCATCTGTCCTACTAATGAGTGTTTTTTACCTTACAAACAAACGTAGGAGGCGGCAGAACACAAAGTCTTCACTCTTCTGACTGTGATGTAGAACCCTTCTCACAAAGTCTGTAAAGCAGATAGCTTGAACTGCTTACCTGACCTTGAGAGTTCACTGGCAGTTACAATTTAATTTGGATGAAAGATTTTGTTATGGGTACATCTGAATCAGGAACGTTTTTATTGCCAAAACAGTTGTAAAGACTTCTGTTGCACAACATACGGTAATAATTTGCTTTTCTTCTTCTCTCTCTCTCTCTCTCTCTCTCTCTCTCTCTCTCTCTCTCTCTCTCTCTCTCTCTCTCTCTCTCTCTGTGTGTGAATGTGTGTATGTCTGAATGTGTGTGTCATCGAGGAGAGGGGGGCGGTGGAAGAATTAAAAATATCTTCCAAGTGGATGAGATTAATAAGAGTAACAGCCAACATTGCCAGGCTCTCAGCCGTTCTCATAACTGGGATTAAAAACACTTGACAAAGTCAACGGAAGCTTGAAGGACTTCATCTTATCATGAAGAGGCTGAAAGTGATTTTTTGTACTAGTACAGTCAAATAAAAAATGAGGGATATCGAGAGTCTGACCACATGCACAAGCAGGTGCCGGTTTAAATACCTACCTAACCAACCATTAACCGCAGCCTATGTACAAGGTTACGATTTGGGATTGGCCCTGGAGGATTACAACATTTTGCTTGTTGGTTTCGTCATATCCCATCTGTGCTTCCGAGCTGAATCTTCAAGATATTGTATCTGTCTTATGTTCCAGATTGAACTTGTCAGAATGTGGATAGCTTCAGATGAAGAAAGAAGGATATCACAATTCAAAACATCAGATTTATTTCTTGCAGCTTCCTTAGCATAAAAGTCAGCTAAATCATTGCCACGTAAACTAGAGTGCCCTGGAACCCATAACAGAGTTACATCGATACCCCGGTTATTAACTGATGAATGAGAAATAAGATCTCACACACAAGTCTGAACGACTAGATTTTGATTGACAATGTAAAGCCGTAAGCGCTGATTTTGAGTCTGATAGATAGTATAAGTATTTGTCTATGTATAACGGGCATGTCAAGTATAAAAATCTAGTGCTTTCAAAAAAAGCAAATAACTCTGCTGTAAATATAGAACATCCTTTCGTAATATGGAATTTCTTTCTGATGCTAAGCGCTGTATTACAAAGGAAGCCCCAACATCGGAAGAATCTAAAACAGAACCATCCGTGAAAATGTGTAGATGGGAATCGTATTTCCTGTCTATCAAGTCTTTGGCATAGGATGATAGTAACAGAGGATTATCTTTTTTTATTTAAATCTCCGTAAGAGTAGAGTAGATTATTTCAGCCTGCTCTGACAACCACGAAGGGTATGAACAACATGGAACCTGGGCAATACCATCAAGAGACAGGTTGCAGTTCTGAAACAATGGGGAAACATAATCACCTAGGGACATGTATACCGATTTGTTACGGATCTCTCTTGAAATATACGTGCTGCCATCCAGTTCAGTCATTACTGAATTTGGGATGGTTCTAGCCCTCACTGTAAAATTACAGGCGCGCAACTTAGCCTGTGTTCATTTAAGGGTAACACACACAGCCCTCCTTGTACGTCAAAACAATTGAAGCCCATCGGGGAAGTCCTAAATGCAATTTTAAAGGCTAACGAGTCAATACTGGTAAGCTTGTGTAAATCTGTCTTTCCAGCTGTAAAAAAAAAAAAAAACTTCTTGGCCATATGACAGAATTGAACGAACTAACCCTGAGGCGACATAGACGAGATTAGATCCCCAGTTAATCAGAGAGGTATGGCAGAAAGAACACGTAATAAACCCATTTTTTTTCCTAGCCTTTTCTACAAGGAAATTTATATGTTTACTCCAAAAAAGTTTATAGTGGAAGATTACTCCGAGAAACTTAACTTGTTTGCTTGGGTATATCAAATTATTATCAACCCTTATAGAGATAGCTTCTCTGCCTTCAAACGCAATTGTTTTCTTTGTAAAGACAACAAAGACAGTTTTGTGAGCAGATAACCAAACCCATTTGATTTCATGTAATGAAAAATATTGTCAACTATTTCCTGATACTGTTCAATGATTTTCTTTCTTTTGGTTTGTGTTGGAAAAAAATTGCAGTTTACATTTCTCCACAGAGCAATATCATCTGCATATAGAGCTAATGTGGTACCTTTTGTATTAACCTGTTTAATATCGTAAAGCATTAGCGAGAAAAGTGTTGGAGCGATTACACTTCCTTGGGGAACACCCATGTTATAGTCTTAGAAGTTGATAAAGCTCCATGTAGATTGACTTGGATAGTTCTGTCCGATAAGAAAGCTTTTAGAAATTGGAAAAAAAAAAAAAAAAAAAAACGACCTCGTATTCCTACTTCATGTGCTTTGAAACAACAATTTAGAATGCCATACTGAATCGTAGGCTCTATGAACATCAAAGAACGTGCAAGGGTCGAATAACGCTTGGCAAGAGCTTTTTTCACATTTGAGGATAAGTGGACAATGTGGTCTGTGACTCCTCTACCTTTTCCTAAAACCAGCCTGGAATAAAGGCAAGACTCCATTTTTTTCAAGGAAATGTTTCCATTCTGTTTTTCATTATTCTTTCAAAAAGTTTTCCAATGTGAGGTGTTTAAAGAAATAGGTCGAAAACTAGAGGGAAGAGTTTTAGGTTTTCCTTGTTTAAGGATTGGGATGACAGTAGCTTTTTTCCAATCTGTAGGGAGCATTCCAGTATTCCAGCAAATCTGAAAGAACTCCAACAACTTTGATAACAGACTCTCAGGAAAATGCTTAATCATGTTATAGGAAATAGGATCCGAACCAGTGGATATCTTACCCGGTTTACACGTTT